>JABUQX010053608.1:2500-10000 GCA_015478945.1 Trachelipus rathkii | reverse complement strand
TTTTTATTTTTGTATATTCTTGTCATTCCATCTGACAGAGGCCTTTGATTGTCTTAGGCGAAAGCTAATGGTTACTTTGTTTTGTTTATATTTCATAATTTTATCTGTGATGTTTTCATTAAAGTATTATTTTTAACTTGCCTAGGGTGACTTATCCTATATATATATATATATTATATATATATATATATATATATATATTAATATATATGATATAGATATATATATATATATATATATATAATATATGATATATATATATATTATATATTATATATATATATATATAATATATACTATATATATATATATATATATATATATATAGATATATATATTAATTCAATTAAATAAATAATTTGAAAAGAGATTTAGGAAAATATTTGATTTCTTGAAGATATTTACTTTTAATAAATAAATACATTTAATATTTTAACAATTATGTTATTTCCTTTTTCCGAATTCCGTTTGATATATCAAATTTCGAAAATTTTTATGTTAAAAACTCGGAAAAATTTGAATTGGGCTCAATTTTCATTTATAATCATTGGTAATACAAAAAAAAAATTTATTATATTTAGGTATGTTTATATATTTTGCATCAATTTATAACAAAGGAGTAAAAAATTAAAAATATATTTTGTTATTTTGTTTTGATTTACCTGACTTTTTAGGCAAATTCTTCTTACCCGTAGAAAACCCGTTTTTTTTCCTGATTTTGCCGGGCCGGGGCCGGGGCCCGGTCGGTTCCTATATATATATATATATATATATATAATATATATATATATGTATATATTATATATATATATATATATATATATATATATGAATTATAATATATATATATATATATATATATATTATTTTCAAAAACCGCAAAGGTATAATCTTTGACAGGATATCCGGTTTTACCTATCCGGGCAGGATATTTGATTTTCGCACGGAATTTTCCTTTTGAACACGTCATTAAAATGTTTTTCAAAAAATTAAAATATATATATATATATATATATATATATATATATATATATATATATATATATATATATATATATATATATAGTATATATATATATATATATTTATATATATAAAACTTGTTGTGGCATTACAATAGGTAGCTTTTATGTTTTTATTAGAATTTTTGTTTGCTAGATCATCAGTATATAGCATATATATTAATATTTAGTGGTAAATAAATGCATGACACACGAACAATTGTCTAGGAGGGGGCTCCGCCCCTTGCTCCAGACACTCTTACCCCCAATAAGTTACATTCTTTCACCCATCCTTTTCAACCTCTTCATGTACGGCCACCTAATCCTATATCTCCTTTTGTTAAAATCAACAGCTATACTGAAGATTTAACTATCACTGCCCAAAAAGGTCATCCATTTAAAGCGATGCCAGAGACGTTCAACAATATATAATCCAGTTTGAGCAATGGCTAATAATAAACATACATTACTTATCTCCGACAAAAGAAAATCCAATGCCCACCAAAAAATCTATCTAGCATACAATAGACTAACCCTCAACTAAAACCCACCATTTTAAAATTAACATTTGATACCCACATGACATTCACTCCACACACTAACAATATCAATTCAAGATCCACACCTAAACTCAATGCATTAAAATCCCCGAGTGGTACAAAATTCGACCAAAAGAAAGAAACCCTTGCAATAGTTTAAAGGAAATTTATTTTTCCCGTCTGAATTATGGTTCACTTGTAAGGGTCCATGTGCTATCACAATCAAACATGAATAAACTAAAACCCCTTCAAAGCCAAAACCTATCAATAATAACATGATGCTATCCCACTACACCCATTCATCATCCAGGACAGGAAAAAATCCTCCCCTTAAAAGACAACTTGGACATTATTGCCTGTCAAGTATGCAGTAAACCTCTTGCAATAGATCAACCTTTGTGTCAGACATTTCAGTTCCCACCCACACCAAGAAGAAATTAAAGCAATCACGCTCCTTAGTACTGAAACATCTACAACAGTCAAACACCTACCCCTTGCACACTCCCCCCATCAAACATATACACATATAAATAACTTAAATAGCAACCGCCACATACCAAATAATCGAATGCCTAAAGGTATCACTGTATGGGGGTAAACTATTTATTTTTAATGTTATGCTCCAACGTTAGCTATCCGGTGTCTGACCTATCCCTTTATATATATATATATATATATATATATATCGCTGCTAATATATATATATTATATACTATATATATATATATATATATATATATATATATATATATAACTATATATAACCAATAACAATATATATATATAATTTTAATGCCAAAATAATATAATACATAAAAAATAAAAAGTTAAAATCTAATTACAATTAATGATAAACCTAGATAAAAGCAATAAAACGTTATGACCTGAGCTATGTTTTTAACTTCGGTCATAAAACGTTATAACTTAAGTTAAAAACGTAAGCAGACATCCTTATTCAAGTGAATAAAACAATGATGACAATCCTATCCCAATTCTTTATCAAGAGATTTTGAAAACAAAAATTAAATTAGTGCAAGATGAGGTTAATAAAGAATTCTATCATGTTAAAAATTTTAACCTTTTCATAGGTTATTTATGATTTCGGGTCTTTCGAAAAAAAACAAAAAAAGAATATGACTGGTTACGACATAGAAAGCTCGTGAATTTTAATTAGACTTATTATTTTTCATGTGCTATGTTTTTAACTTAGGTCATAATGTTTTATGACCTAAGTTAAAAACATAGCTCAGGTCATAACGTTTTGTTGCTTTTATCTAGGTTTATTATTAATTGAAAACTTTTTATTAGTTTTAGTGTAGGAGATTATTTTTAAATATATTAGATTCTGGTTTCATGCTACTACGATTATATATATAACATATATATAATATATATATATATATATATAACTCTTATATATATATAATAACCTTATATATATATAATATATATATATATATATATATATATATATATAATATATATATAACTTATATATATATATATATATATATGTATATATATAGATAATCAAAAATTTGCCGCATGATATCTTGAAGAATATAAGATAATTTTTCGAAGGCGGTAACATATATGGAATCATGTATGAAATTTGTATGGAATACAAAAAAAAAAAATTACTTTTTTTATTTTTTTATATCTCCCAAAACTACGATAGGTAGAAGAAACTAATAGCATATATGAAATCAGCGTATAAAATTCTTTTAGGGGCTCGAGCCGACGGTGGGACAGAGGGGACGTTTCCATGCCGTAGAGGCGAGGGCGGAGGAACCCCACGGCACTATATTAAAACAGGGGTTCAGGAGGCCTCCCCGGAGGAAGATAGTCTACGTCGTCCCAAGGAAGGCCGAGACCCCGACTCTTTGCATCTTTGCGGTTTACCCTGGGGTATTCTTTTAGTTAAAAAAAAAATCTTTTCAATACATATTTCATACGCTGATTCTAAAATATGTTATTAGTTTTCTTGTACCTATCAGTAGTTTGGAGATATAAAAAAAAAAAAAAATTAAAAAAAAAAAGTAAAATATTTTTTGCATTTCTTACAAATTTTAGACTTTTGAGTCTATCTATATGTTATCAATTTTCTTGTACCTATCTTAGTTTTCAGAGATATCATGCGGGTAACTTCTTTAGTTTCACCATATATATATATATATATATATATATATATATCTCTCAGAGAACTACAAAAATATACACAAATATACATATATATATATATTATATATATATATATACTCACTTCTTATATATATGTATGTAATATATATATATATATGCTTAATAACAATAACTATATATATCATAACTTAATATTTGCTTTTCCAATAATAATATACTATATATATATATATATATATGCTAATATATATCTATATATATATACTCATATATATATATATATATATATAAATAATATATATATATATATAATAATAATATATGAATAACATAACTGCTATATATATATATACTATATATATATATATATATAGTAGCAATATATATATATATGGTCAAAAAATCCCGAAAGGAATGGTATTTATTCTTAAATTAATTAATTTTACGAAAATAAATATCATTTTATTAATCCGGAGACATTTTACCCCGGAAATTAAAAAAAATAAAAAATAACTCTTTTAAAAAATTAAAATTGTTAAAAATTGTTGAAAAATTACTGTTTTTTGATAAATCAAAGACGGCTTACTCCCGAGTATGCACGGAAAGTTGCCAAATGTTAATTTTTTTTTTTAAAACGGACGAAATACCCACGAGTAAACAGGAACGATAGATAGGAGTCAGGTTTCTCGGCCTACCGGTGGACGATGGGGGGACTTCGTCCCCCCTCTGTCCCTAAGTCGGCTCGAACTAAAAGATATAAAGAAAAAAATAATATTTTCTCCAGAAACGGTATTTGGCAACTTTTGCTCCAAGGCTACTACAGCTTTTCAAGGTCAATCAGAGCTTGCGCTATTTCAGGTCTAGATATTACTAAATTTTAAGGAGTTAAGTAATAGAGAAAATATTAGAATAAATTAATGTGTTTTATATTTGGTCGATGAAATTGCTTATAGTCACTAACGTTATTTATTTTCCTGTAGATGTTATAGTTTCCTAGTTACATACCTGAACTCTTCGGGATGCTGGCCACTATATATATATATATATATATATATATATATATATATATATATATATATATATATATATATATATATATAGTTTGTCTTTATTTATTTTTTATATATATATATATGAAATATATATGGAGAAAGTCTACCTTATATATACTGGGCAGAAGTAAATTTTTAATTATAATATATGAAAGTAAATATAATTAATAATCTAAAAAATATAGGGAAAAAGTGTTATGAAGTTTTAATTCAAAAATATAGTCAACTATTTTTAGGTGTTAGTTTAGTTTGCGTAAGGAAATTTCAACCGTTTAGTGAATTCTGCGTGATAATAAAAAACACTTTAGTCTTTGTTTGGAAGTTGTCAGAGTAACATGTCGTTTCCTTTAACTATTGAAAATGCAGTATTGTTAAATGAAAATGATATCAAATAATTAGCCTATTTACAATTAAAAGGTTTAATACTAAATAAAAAGAAATGTCATAAAAATAAGTGTAAAAAAATTGTTCAATTATAAGGAGAAAAGACAAATTCATGTTCAAATGTCCGAAATGTAATTGCTGTTATGAATCTGCCCCTAGAGTTTTTTTTTTTAATAATATTAAAATTCATTACTTATCATTTTTCCAATTCTTAATCTATTTCTTAGCGATTTTTCCCGTCGTCAGTGTGTTAAAGTTACTAAATTTAAGTAAAAGTGTAGTAGTAGATTACTATAATTTTTTTTCGTGAGGTTTGTGTCAGTGAAATTTTAAATTCAAAACATAAACTCGGAGGGGAAAATAAAGTATTAGAAAAAGTAGAAAAGTTTTTCGAAGTCATTGTCAGACAGCAGAAGTAAAGGTAATTTTTTTTTTTTTTAATATATATTTTTTTATCTAAAAATACCCCAAGGTTAAATACCGCAGAGATGGCAGTTGTCTGGGTCTCTCGGCCTCCGGGGTACGACAGGGTAGGACTATTTCCCCCTCCGGAGAGGGTCTCCGGAACCCCCGCTCTTTGGTATTTGGGTGTCGCGGGGGTTCCTCCGCCCCTCCCCTACGGACTATGGAAAACGTCCCCTCTCTTCCCCGTCGGCTCGAGCCCCCTACTTTGCCTTGTATAATATCTTTACAAAATTATATATATATATATATACCTACTTTCTATATCTATATATATACTGCTATATATATATATATATATATATATATATATACTATACTTATATATATGTTTAACTATATATATACATGAACATATTTATACTCTTTATATATATATATATAACAACCTAACCTAAATAAACAAATCCATAAACTAAGAATATCTATTTTGGGTCCATAGATATACCCTATGCACTTTTTTTTTTTTTTTTGTAATTTTGGTAACGTGTACCGTTAAAAAGGTCAATAAATAGACTTTGTCTTTTATATATATATATATATATATATATATATATATAACCAATAATAACTATATCTCATATAGTAACCCATATATTGCAACAACTGCTGCTAACGCCAACTGCTACTGCTGTATGTATGTATATGCCATATGGACAAACTAAGATTGTCTAGGCGGAAAATTGGCTTTGTTCCCAAAACGATATATTCCAAAAATATTCGATATATGTATATCGACTGTACCTATTATAAATCCCCATTCAAATCTACTTATTTTTGATCGCGATTTCTTTCATTTTTGTTTAGAGCTTGTATTGAGCAATTAATTTAAATATGAATATTTTATAAATTGAAATTTAAAACAACTACAAAGTATTTTAGTTTTGGCAACATTATAAATTAGTTTGACAAGAAATTAAAGGCCAAATGCACATTTATTAAATTTTTTAAATTTTAATCCCATGTGGACGTAGAACGCAGTTTTAATTATTCTAACGGGTGTGTTAAAAAGTTTGACAAAATAGGTAAGCAGCCGTTCGCACATATTTTTCAATATATAACTATATATATATATATATATATATATATATATATATATATACTCTGCTGCTGCTATCACCCTATATATAACTCCAATATATATAGGTGATGTTTTAAAAAATATTTCTTTAATTTTGTAGAGTCAAATATAAAAGATTCCTAAAGATGACAGATTTGAACACCTTGTTGCCGCAGTTATATCAAGGAATTATCCATAAGTCGTGAGTTGATTATTTATTAAGCTTAAATATTATTAATTTTATTTAAAGACGAACTATCTAGGTTAGGTCTGCATTTACGGCAACGACAATACATCTAGGTTAGGATCTAGTGCGGGCAATGACAATCCCATCTAGGTTAGATCTAGGTTTTTTTGTTCAACGACAAATCTATCTAGTTGGGTTTAGGTTTGGGCAACGACGATCAGCCTAGATGAATCGTACTGTACGACTTTTAAGTCTAGGTTAGGATAGGTTTAGTTAGGTAGACACAGTTTAATATATATATATATATATATATATATATATATATATATATATGCTAACCTTATATGTAACATATGCTATAACAACTGCTATATATGCTATATATATATAACTATATAATAAATCAGGGATATTTGTAGTATGTTGTTACTCACATTACATAATTAACTAACCTAACCTAACTAACCTAACCTAGCACCTAACTAACCTAACCTTACCTAACTTAACCTAACCTAACCTAACCTAAATTAGTATTACGCTACGCTAGCCTTGTGAGGTGGTTGAGTATATCCTCACTTTAGTTACAGTACAGTATCGACAAATACTTGCCTCCATATATCGAATATCAAAGGTCAGACGAAAGGTTCAGTTATATATATATATATATTTATAA
>JABUQX010053607.1:17500-26173 GCA_015478945.1 Trachelipus rathkii | reverse complement strand
CAAGGTTCTAACCCATTCAAAAGCAATCTTAAGGTTCTCAAGCAAATATTACATCTTTTTTGGTGTATATGCTGCCGCTTCCAATATATATATATAACCGCTATATATATTAACAGGTCATATATATCAGGGCTGCGGTGGTAAAATAAATTTTTCGACTCCGACTCCGGCTCAAACTCCTTAATTCAAATTTACAAAGGATTTTCGACCGACTCGATAAACTCCCGCCGGCAAAAAATTTCGCTCCGACTCTCCGACTCGGCTCACGACTCCAGCAGTCAATTTCAAAATTTCGACTCCTGACTCAGCTTGAATGTCTTAATTACAAAATTCATTTTTTTTTTTCAATTTTTCACTTTACTTTTGGGAATAAAAAAATATACCACCTTTAGAATTAATCTAATCAAATGTTATACACGGTAAAAATACAGTAAAGACTAGAGGTGTTGCAGATATCCGCATCCGCATAATTTCTCTACCCGCATCCGCATTTCATTCCATCCGCATGAATTTTTGGCAGATAGCGGATGGTATTCATTATGAATTATGGAGATTCATGTTCTCTCCAGCTTTCTTTAACACCAGATGATTTCAGACTCGGTGGAATAGTAGTTGGTACATAAAAGGGGATGGGAGAAATAAATGAAGCTGTCTTCCCGTATGCTGAACACAAAGGTGAAAGGCTTGACGGGGGATGATAATACGATTTTTAGGTAATTGTATTACTCTTCTTAAACCGTTTGAAAAAGTAACTAAGACTATTATCTCGAAAATTCTTGTTTGCCGGACAGAGATTCCTCTAGACTGACACGATATTGAAAGCTGGCCCTTTAAATACCCGCTATTAAGTAAGAGGGAACTTTGAAGGTGACAGAAACACTAATGCCGAAGATAGATAAATATTTCAAAATCTGCAAAACGTTACGCATCTGCAATAGTAACTTTTTTCTAGATACAAAGCCAAATTTCTTGAACCACATTGTTTCACAAAGGGTTAAAATTTATTTAGTATGCCTATGTGATGATATGCTGCTAAGCACAAAGGTTATAAAATAAAAGGAAAAGATTAGAAACTGAACACTTTTACATTTACTATCTATTAGCTATACCATTTGCAGAATCCACATGAGGCGTTCTTTTGTCTTCTAGCAGCGATGAAGAGTCTTGTTAGGGTGTCAAAGGACACTCTGTCACTGATCGAGATTATCAAAAGCGAAAACTCTTGGAATCGGATGAAGATCCATTGGGATATATATCTTAATAACCTTAATATATATATATATATATATATATATATATATATATATATATATATAGCATAATAACAACAACAACAACTAAATATTTTTCTCTTTCTGTGTATAGATTTATGGCGTGGCGTCGATTTCGACACATTCTTAACCTTAACTTAATAATAATAATATTTATGTGCTAATATATATATATATTATATATAATAATAATATATATATAACATATAACATATATATATATATATAAATAGCTATATATAATAACTTAATAATATAATAATAATATAATAACTTTATTTATATATAACAATATATGTATACTTCTGCTCTACTATATATATATATATATATACATATACTATATATGTATAATAATAGCACCATACCATGTTTAGGCATGTAATAACTATATACTTATATATGGTGATGACATATTTCAATATCTAAACTCGCCACATACTATATATGACTGTATATATATATAATAGCAATATATATATAACTATATAACATATATATATATCAACAATAACTAATATATATAATATATATATATATATAATAACATATAGCAACGCTTATATCGCTTAATAACAACCGCACTATTTATCGCCTCCCGCTGCTCTGCCTGTTACAGTTCAACACCACCTGCTGGCAAAGAGCCCTGATCTGGGAGGTGTGCTGCGGTACCCAGTCACGAGCAGGGCGGGAGTCAGAGAGAGGCAGCTCACACTCCACACGCCCGACCAGTGACGAACCTGATTCTCTCGCTTAGCGAGTGTTCTCCCGCTGAGCTACCGGACGCTACCTTTTTTTTTTTTTGTTTGATCTATTCCTTCTTGAACTATGGGAAAGAAATCTTCATACGAGCCAGACTGCGCCGAATATCCATTCTTCATATGATCTTTTACGTCGCTTTATCTAAACTTCACTGCCCAAAATTACATGATGCATTTTTATATTATTTTACAAGCAAAATTTAAAATAATTCAAAAGAAATGGGCTTAAAATTTTTGACGCTCCTCCATTTGTTTCAGATCTTTTTTTTTTTTCTTTTTTTAACTATGTGAAAAGAATCTCAGCGAAAATTTTGCTGATTCACCACTAAATTTTATCGAAAATTAAGATGTTGATTTTTCACTAAAGTTTTAATTAAAAACAAATTTATTAGATTTGTTAAATTTTTCTTTTTTAATAATAAACTATTTACACCACTCACATTTTCTGAGACTGTTCTAAATTTAGCTGAAGCTCTTCATTTCTCAGCAATCTTCAGGCTTCTCTTCGGATGTTACTCCAGCTTTCTTCTCTTCATTCCCTTCCTTTCTGTTATTTTATATGCAGTCTCTTAATCAGTCAGATCATATATATATATATATATATATATAACATATAAAAACTCATATATATAATAACAATATATATATTTATATATTTTTCACTACATTTATATAAAACTTCACATATATATATATCTATATATATGCTGTAACAATATACTGCCAACCTTGCTGCTATATATATGCCTATACTATAAAGTACTTTGTGGCTAAGACTTTAAAATCCTCATCCTCAATCCGCGGATAGTGATTTTTACTACATCCGAGGATAGTCAAAAATCACCATCCGCTACATCTATAGTAAAGACATAAAGATGCAGGCGCAGCGCAATACATGACAAACATATATTTCAGTTTCTGGAAACAAACGTATAACCAATTATAAATTGCAAATTATTTTTATTTTTATTATAAAACAACAATTTAAAAATAACAGTTTAATACTTTCAGCTTCAATAATAATAATAATAATAATAATAATAATAATAATAATAATAATAATAATAATAATAATAATAATAATAATAATAATAATAATAATAATAATAATAATAATAATAATAATAATAATAATAATAATTCTATAAATTTTCGACTCCTACACAGGAATTTTCGACTCCGACTCCGACTCCGACTCCGCAGCCCTGATATATATATAACCTTTTATAAATAAGTTATATAACGTATTAAAATATAATACATAATATATATATATATATATATATATATATATATATATATAACAACCATATAGCATATATATAAATATGCGTATTAGTGTTTATCGGATCTGGTTTTACTAGTGATGTCCGGAGTTTAGAGTTTAGGGTCAAGTTACTGCAAATCCAATTGTAATAGAAATATAATAAACTATTGTTATAAGTATTATATATTATAATATTATAATAATAATAATAAATCTAATAATAATAATAATAATAAATAATAATAATAATAATAATAATAATAATAATAATAATAATAATAATAATAATAATAATAATAATAATAATATTAATAATAATAATAATAATAATAATAATAATAATAATAATAATAATAATAATAATAATAATAATAATAATAATAATAATAATAATAATAATAATAATTTTATCTTTTATCATCAATAATTAATTTAGATACAAGCTTTTTGAAGATCAAATTTTAAAAAAATTGTATCTTCTTCAAAGGAAGCATAGATTGTAAGTCAAATTTCAAAGAGAGAATTCTCGTGAAAGTGTATCTTGATTTGACACTAATATATATAGTAATATATATATATATATATAACGAATTAAGATTAGCTTTAATCATAACCCTTTCAATTAGCAGAAGAGAAAAATACATGTACAACAAAATCAAACTACACCACGAAGTGTTGAAACGATATATGATTTTTATGAAATTACCTCCATTAATACAATATTTTATTATTTGCAGATAATTGTACACTTTGGGTTTCTGCGTAAACAATTCAGTATTCACTGTGGAATTAAATTTTTTAGTTAACAAACCTAATTATGTTTACTTCATAAGATGTTTTCTAAATGATTCCTCTCATGTAACTGTACATGAGAAGGAATTCAAGTACACAGTTTCACAAATAAGTCTTTTATTATATTTTAATTAATAGTTAGCTTGAAATGTGAATGTTAAATATATTAAAGGTAAAGCAAAGGAACCCATCCCACCCTTTAATACTTCGAAAATAAGAATTGTGGATCAGATAGACTCTGATAGTGGAATTCTACTGCAATTTTATTAAACTATTGAGAGGTCAATAATAAATTTAATTTTGAGTTCAATTCAAAGATCAATGCTCAATCATTGAGGACTCAAAACCAGTAAAAAATCTCCATTTCTTATATTAAAATTTTTAAACTCCTACCTTTCTGCTTTTGGAGGAGGAAGAATGAGAATTAAATGGGACACGGCTCTTAAAACTATTTAATCTAAGTAATTCTACCCAAGTATTATCTATAATATTATTATGCAGAGGAGTTCCAATTTACCAATTATTTTTAATTACGAATAACTGAAAAAAAACTCAAGGAAAAACTATTTTAATATTACACCTTGTTTGATGGAGTAGTCACGAGTGTGGGGAGAATTGGGTGAAGGGTATTTCTCGGTGACTGTTGGGCATCTTTGTGAGTGTAGAACCAGACTTTTTTCTCCCTCTGAGTTCGAACTTTTTACCCCACTTAGGGGAGATTCATGAGATCTTTGAGATGAAGGCGAAGATCGGGCAGATGCTCTGTGGTTGGTAATATTTGATGTAAAGTTTCCCCTTCCCACCCCCCATAGGGGGAATTCTTCTTAGGCCTCTCATGGCAAAAAGTTACAGATCTTTCGTAGGAGCATTGAGAGCCTTTTTGTTTTTATAGACTCGGTGATATTAATTTCTTAAAAAAACCATGGTTCTTAAGGAAAGGAAAATAAGGACTTTATCAAAACAATTTTTTCACGTTATTAATTCGACTGTTAGCTTGAGCTATACATATCCTAAAACTTACTTCTTTTAATCACAACTATTAAGAACACTTCACTTGGTTTAGATATTTTTAACTTTCATAATTATCACCACATTTATTTTTATTTTTTGCACGTGTATATTACTTTTGAAGGAGCGTCTTTTATCTCCGAATGTAGCAACTTAGTTCAATTTTTACGCTAACCCGAGTTATGAAATTTGTTTCATAATAGCACTTTCACTTTTATATAGTAATGATCAACCCCAATTCACTGTTACTTATCTTAATTTTGCCTTATTTTAAGGTTTTGAGGGTGTCATTCTGGGTTCACCAGAATATGAACCGAGTTGATCTCCTTAATTGCTATGACACAATTAACTTAATCACCCAGACTCATACTGATATACTTTTTTTATTCTTTATTAACATCACTGGATTCGGATCACCAACAAAAGGGATTTAATTTCTCTTTTTATAGGTTCCATGATTTAAAATCCTAAAAAAAATGTAATGATTTGAATTTGCCCGAATCTGTTATTATTTCTTCATTAGAGAATTCTTTCAAAAAATCACTTTAATATAACATAATATTTACTATATTATGATCATTTGTATACGAGTGTATACATGAAGATGTGACCAAAGAAGTCAAATTCTTCCCAATCTATATTATTAAGCTAACTCTTGCTATGATAATCACAATATTTTTTATATTATTTTTAACTTATATAATTTTCGAAGGCAGGGTCAGTGTCCTGCCTTCTCAGTCAAAAGTGGTGTTTAGACTGTCATTTCCCTTTTCCCTCGTTTTGCCAAGAGCTTTGACGGTTTAAGGAACTACATTCTGCTTGGCTAGTTTAATTTTAAGTAATAAAAAAAATAAAAACAATCACTTGCATGATCTTTTAACATGTAGTAAAATTTAGTTTACATAAATACACATAACCTTCTTAGAGGCATTGATTACAAGTCTTTAGCAGTTGTATGCAAGAGAAACGTGAATAAAACGTGTTTACTGTACATTACAACTATTTTCTCTAAATACTGGATCTTATTTGGACCGATTTCCGGTATACTGGTATAGGAGGCGGCGCTGGCAAATGTTATCAGATTTGTCACCATCACAAATATATCGTAGTGATTTTACCGTTTTGGGTTCTTTCTTTAAGGGTTGTAAGAGGCCAAGGAAATAGTGACACGTTATAATATATATATATATATATATATATATATATATATATATATATATATATATATATATATATATATATATATTATATATATATATATATATATAATATATATATATAATTTTGCAAACATAATCCTAAAGAATCCCTCCTATCTAAACTAGCTAAATATCTCAATATGCCCAATTAATATTACCCAAAATAAATTAATAGTAATATATACACAAATTAATAGTAATATATACACAGATTAATAGTAATATATACACAAATTAAACCATAGACCATATAAATATAAAGAATATACTATAAATATTCAAATCAGATGTCGGAGCACCCCAAAAGATTACATAACCAACACTTCGGTAGCACTCTACTAATACTGCGGGAAGCTCCACCTCACTCAACACTCAAGGAACGCTCAAGTAATGTGCAGGTGAGTCTTCAGGCACGTTCAGGTAGCACTCCAGTGATGCTCCAGCAATGTCCAAGTTGCACTCAAGTGATGCTCGAGCAATATCCAAGTAGCACTCCAGTGCTCTCCAATGACGCTCTGGTAGTGCTCGATGTTCACTCAGTAGCGGCAAGCACGCAGATCACTCTCAGAGCCGCCAAGGTTGACGAAACTGAACAAATTGCTGTACCAAGCACCGCACCAATCGTGCCACTATCAAACCACTGATGTTATCCTCACAGTAGATTCCGCTGTGGTTATCTGGTCCCACAATGACACCCGTATACGGGACTTTATGAAAATGCACTTGTTAAACTTGCCGCACCAAAGAAACACTTCTTCCAATATGATTTACACTTTACTTAGTTTCAAAATGTCACAAAAGCTTTTTCTTCTTTCTAGTAATCCGACAATAACAGTTTAAATACAATATCCAAATATAACCCTACCATTCCAAACTACTTCGCGTATCGACTCTCTTTTAGTTGGTTTTCTTTCACAACCATCTATAGCAATATCATATAATATATATATTATATATATATATATATATATATATTTCGCTACATTATACTTTATATATATATATAATATATATTTATATATATTATATATATATATATATATTATATATACTATATATATTTATATATATATATATATATATTATATATATTATAATATATATTATATATATATATTATATATATATATATATAGTTATATAAATAATATATTCATGATATATATATATAATATAATATATATATATATATATATATATATATATATATAGACACATAGACAAGATATATATATTATATAATATAATATATATAATTCCTATGCAAATGTAAAATTTTTAGAATTACTCCTGTCAAGGTTTTTATCATATAACTAGAGGAAGAAGATATATTTACATTGATTTCCTGACGCCTTTCGTCTCTATACTTGAGACATCTTCAGAGGATTGTTTCTTGAAAAGCGAATGAGTCTTTAAATTGATATATAATAATTAAATCAAATGATATTGAGTCTGTCTGATACTACATTAAAGTTTATGTTAATGTCTGGTCTGCGTGTTTTGATGTAGAAGGCCTCCGCAATTTTAAGTTTCTGGGACTTCACACGATCCGTATAATATTGTGAAGTGTTTAGAAATATTACCTATGGTTGATTGACCATGTGCCGTGTTGAAATGTTCAAAGATTTTGCTTGGAATGTAGCGATGTTGATATGCCCTGTCCGACAATCTTTTCGTCGTGTAATCAATATATGTCAATGTACAGTCTGACTCAGGGCAGTTAAATTGGTACCCAACGTGATAGTTGTCAGGCAAAGCATCTCTTGTTCTAAAGGAAGATGACAGTTGTTTGGACTTATGGTATAGTCTGACTTTAATTTTTGAGGTGTTTTTAGTTTTGAGGTGAGAGTTCAAAATATTACGAAGTCACTTCTCTTAGTTATTGAAGTCTATAGCATTGGAAGTTTTGAAGAAGAAATTTATCGAATTTTTCTGATTATTTTTACTTTCTTTATTATATAATTTGGTATTATTAATTTTCAACTCGAATATTGTGGATGATCACAGTTAATTAAATTTTACTTAATGTTGCAAATTTCTTCATCAAAAGTTTTCCAAGTTGAACATAGGTTGTATGCTCTGCAAACTAAAGTTTTTACGATAGATTCTTTGTAAATAGTCGGTGAATAGGATCCATAGTTCATATACAGACCATTAATTTAATTAATTAAACCAATTAATAAAGTGTTATTTTTTTTTCTTTAAGGCGTATTTTAATATTATGATAATTTGCTTTTAAAAATTATCATAGAGAAATGCTCAACAAGGTCGATTCGCAGCACCCTAAAAGACGTTGCAAATTTTGTAATATTGAATTAAAGTGGAATTTTCAATTGATCTTAAATGAAACATTTTTTTTATATGATTATGTAGCA
>JABUQX010053607.1:0-5000 GCA_015478945.1 Trachelipus rathkii | reverse complement strand
ACCAATGTAAATTGAGTCTACAATCCTTGCAGGGAATTTTGTAAAACACACTGGGAGAGTTTCCCAGGGGGGATGGGTTGGTAATAATTTTTTGTTTAAGATTTTTTTTTTTTTTTTTTTTTTTTTTTTTTTTTTTTTTTTTTTTTTTTTTTTATTTTTTTTTAAGAGGGAGAATATCAGAGGAAGTGAAGACGTAAGTTTTTTGAAAAATATTTTTAATGTGGGTGAGAGGAAATTGAGGGTAGAGGAAGGAAAGAGTTAGAATTAACGGGTGGTTAATGGAAGCGATTGTATAGGTTTTATTTGCGTCTTTTGGAAGGCTTATGGGATGGATGTGAGAAGGATCAAGAAAGGTTTTATGAAGTGGAGGTAAAAGTCTGGAGTTCAGTTTGAAGGTGGGAGGGAGAGATATGCGGAAAGCACGTAAGAAAAGGGAAGAAAGTGCCAATTTTTTAGTGTTTAGATTATGTGAGGAGAACCAGTGTATGTAAGAAGGTGGATGTAGTTTTCTTTTATGTAAATAGTGAATTGGATGATATTAGAGGTGGACCAAGTCATGAGAGTATCTAGAAACGGTAAGATGTTGTTTTGAGATGTTCAATAGTGAATTTAATGTTAGGGTGGATAGTGTTTATGAGTAAGGATAAGTTGAGGGTTATATGGGAGGAACGGCTTCAAAGATATATCTACATAACGAACATTTCAGTCCCAAAGACAGGGGTGGAGGGAGGATGTGTATGTATTCGATAAGTTCCCATAGAAAAGATTGCTAGATAGGAGAGAGAGGGAGCCACTCTAAGACGGGAGTTTTGTTGAAGAAAGAATTATTTAAATTCGAAAACATTATGTTCATGGTGGGGTTGATGACAGTTGTTTAGAGAGGGAAAGGGATAGGATAAGTTTGAAAGTTAGTTTCATTGAATGAAGCGTCAAGGAGAGAGAGGGTAAGGGGAACAGGGACAGATGTGAAGAAGGAAACAATACAAAACTAAGGAGATGTGAGTCAAAGGGTTAATATGTTTGGTTTTACTAATGACATCTTCAGTGTTAAAAATGTGAAGTAGAAATGGGTTGATTAGGGGTTTAGTTGTAGAGACCATTTGGTGAGGTTGTAAGTGATGAGCATGTGAAGATAATGGGTCTTAGAGAAGATTAGTTTAAAATATTACGATAACTAAATAATTTTTACTTTTTTCATATGTTAGTTTATAATATACTTCTTCTGAAGGAGGTTCCAGCTTAGGAATGAAAGCGATAGAGGGATGAATGTTATTGATATGTTGTAAAATGAAATTTATTTTGATGTCATTTGGAAGTGCTCAGAACACGTCGTCCACTGATAAAATTTACTCAACGATAATTGCTTTAACTATGTGTCAATATAATAATATATATATATTATATTATATATATATATATATTATATATAATATATAATATATATATATATATATTATATATATTAATATATATATATTATATATTATAATATATAATATATTATATATTTTAAAATATATATAATATTATATATATATATATATATTTATATATAATATATATATTATATATATATATATTATACATATTATATATATATATATATATATATATATATATATATATATATATATATATATATAATATAAATTATTATATATATATACATAATATATATATATATATATATATATATATATATATATATATTATATATATATATAATATATATTATATAATATATATATATAATATATTATATATTATAATACTAACCTCTTATCGTCATCAGCCTATGAAGATCGTCTTTTCTTTACCCCATGACACACATTATGAAACTGAAATATCTGATTTTGTACATCTGAATCTCATCAAATGTTTATTCGTCATTCCTATCCCTGGATTGTCTGTAATGCACCAATCAGCTCTTTGTAATGACATTTTTTATTATATTATGACGGATAGGGTTGGAAAGAGATCAGTTGTAATATAACCTTTGGTAAGTGAACAGTTATAGGATATAGTGCGAAAATAGAATGTCTCCATCGGGCATGTATAATTTACATGTAATGATCACCTTCAATATTCCAATGTTCAATAGACAATGAAGTTATTTTCAAAAAATGTGTGCTCAAATATAACTTAAAGCAGTAAAGTAATAGCGCATAGCCTGCGGGGAGTGAGGCTGATGTGGGGTGTTTTCGTAACTGTTTAATTGCTTTCCTTTCCTTAGGGTCAATACAGAACGTGTTTTTAGTAAAATAATTATAAATATTTTTAGTAAAAGCATAAAATATTTAAAAGAACTTTTAAAAATGAGAGATTTTATGTAAATCAAGAGAAATATTTCATTTTAAAATAAAATGTTGGGCTCTACGGTTAAAAGACAGGTTATTTGAAAGGAAATTAAAAATATAAATGGAGTAAACATTTTAACAAAAGTGTAAGGGGTCAAGCGTAGAACTCGAAATATATTGCGTAACGTTATAGAATACGTCACAACTAGAATATTTTGGCGTTCGCCCGCCAATATTGCGTCTGCAGGCGCACGCGTCGGCTTCACACCGGAGCGCCTGCGGGCGCGTGCGCGGGCATTGGCCACTCACACAACGTGTTAAATAAAATAGGATTGACAATGGTGACTACTACTAAAAAAACTACTATTACTACTGCTACCACTGCTACCACTGCTAGAGGAATAAGATCTACATATTCGATCTCAATATCCTTCATTACATATTGTTCGATGTAGCATACACTAAACAAGTCTGAAGCAAATTTTGATTCAAGCACCGCACTACTCTTGCTCATCTCCACTCCAGTTCCATTCTGATTCCACTCAGAGTAGGTCCGACTCCTTGGACTCGAACTTCTCTTTCAACTATACACTCTGTACTTTTTTCCATCTTCTTTCATCGGGAATCCCATAAGAGTGGTCCTTAGTCATCCTCAAGGATGTTGAAACCCATAAAATCAAGATTTATGGGCTCGTTAACCTACTGCAATGCTTCTCAAACCGTGCGCCGCGAAAGAATTAAAATTATATTAAAATGAGTAACATAAGAAATAAAAAAATTAAGCTCTTAATATAAGCATTAGTATTAAAATAATATAAAATCTTGCATATTTGCTGTGTAGTGCTTGGCTCACTACGAATGTTAGTTTCCTTTGAATATATATATATATATATATATATATATATATATTATATATATTTTGTATTATATATATATATATATATATATATAATATATATATATAATATATAATATATATATATCTATATATATATATATATATATATATATATATATAATATTTGTCTCATATATAATATATATATATAATATTAAATATATAATAATAATATATTATATATTATAATTAATTTACGCTTATATGATATTTTGGGTACTAGAGTGTTTTTTATGATTACAATTGGTAAATCTGTCTGTATATCTGACAATTGTTCTCATACGTTTTAATATTTATTAATTTTGATTAAAAAATTCATGCCGGTATTTTCTGGTATATTTATTTTATTTATGTAAGATGCTATAAGTTAATTAAAAAATCTACTTACTAATTAAAAATAAAATTCATGAAAAAAGCAATTACGAATTGAAAATTGTGAAATGAATTATTAACACCCGTTGGTATGAGAGTGGCGTCTGTAATTTGAGGGTCGAGTCTTCATTGGCTGATTATTATTTAATTGCTAATACGGCATTTTGTTGTACACTCATCATTGACTCATTTACATTAGTTTTATAATTGATTTCGGTCAGATTGGAAGTGTTTTTTATTTGTTTTTCTTTAAATAATGCTTATTTACTGTATTTAATTTTTCTGTAATTATTTTTTTGGTAAAATATATTTCCATAAAAATAGATAGGTTTATTATGAGGAAAAATAACAGTGACGATTGTGAACCTGAATTTGAACGTTTGTCAAATGTAACTAACCCTTTTACTAGCAATATTGTAAAAGCAAGACCTAATTGTCAGTACTACAATACTTATCTAAAGTTTGGTTTTGCTTGGGCTAGAAACGATGATCATCCATTCCCTCTTTACCTTGTCTGTGGCGAGAAAATGTCTAACAAAGCCATGTTACCTAGCAAGTTAAAAAGACATTTTTCAACTAAACACCAATATCTTCAAGGAAAAGATTTGAATTATTTCAAAAAAAATGTCAGAACAACAATCAATGAAGGCCAAATACTCTAAACAGTTTACAATTTCAGAAAAGACTCAAAATCGCTTTTTATTGAGATAGCCGAAATGATTACATTAAAAATAAAGTCTCATACTTTTCACTGAGTCTATTACCTTGCCCACATGTAGAAATATGGTGAAAACAATGTTTGGGGATGACGCAAAGCAAGAAATTAACAAAATTCCCCTCTCAAATATTACAAATCATAGGTGAATTATGGATTTGTCTGCTGATATAGAAGAAAATATATGGAATAAACTTCAGAACTTAGAATTGCTTAACAAGCTAATGAATCAACTGACATTCCCAATAAGTCCTAATTACTTACATTTATTCGATTTATTAATGAATTTTTTGGCCGAAAAAAAAGGTCAGGCACTACAAGAGGTCAAGATATATTTGATATTTTATCTGGCCAACTTAAAAAATGGAATCTTTCATAGATATCATGCGTTGGAATATGCATTCACTGATGGTGCTCCATCCGTAGTAGGCTCAATAAAAAAAGGTTTTACATTATTAGTAAAACAAGAAAATCCAAATGTTATCCGAACTCATTGCTTTCTACATAGAGAGGTACTAGTTTCGAAAACATTACCAGTTGAATTAAAAGACGTATTAGATCAAGTTGTTGAAATGGTTAAATATATAAAAAGCAGACAGTTGAAGACCCGCTTATCGGAACAAATTTGTGTAGATATGGATCCCCAGAATAAATGCTTAATTTTATACACGGAAGTCAGGTGAGTATTAAGAGAAAATGTTTTAAGTCGCATACATGA
>JABUQX010053606.1:35000-42037 GCA_015478945.1 Trachelipus rathkii | reverse complement strand
CAAAAAAGAGATAATAAGGATCCTGACCCGTTTGTTCGTTAGGAAAACTATTTGAACTCATGAATAAGTGTGGAATTATGAATAAAAAATTGTTTTCGGATCCCCCTAATATATATCATCATCATCATCACTCTCCGCACCTTCATCCCGGACCCCCTACACCGACTGGAGGTAAAAGTGCCGAAAGCATTCACACTGAAAATAGAAACGTACGGTATGAAGAAACCCACCTCTGAACAACGATAGAAAGAATATGGCCCCACATGCTTAACCGCACCCTCTTAACTACACTTTTAGTAAAAACATCATCGCAGTCAGAAAATCCACGCTAGACCTTAACGGGAACAACACGGACCTTCACCCTCATCTCCCACACAAATCGATCAAACGCTAACACACAGTCAAACTCACCAAAATCGACCCCACAACTATTACACACATATCCATACCACTCTCGTCAATAGTACGGGTATCAAACAACTTGAGACAGATGGGCACAATCATACCCTTAACACAAAATCACGGCAATTCACTCCCTATTGATGCAAAACTTCTTCTTCGCCTCTGCCAACCTCACGATCCTCTCCACCCTCCCATAGCAGTTCTCTTACATCGATCATCAAATCATTACTTTCTTCCTATAGTACATCGTCTTCTCAACTCAGACCGGTCCTCTGATTCCCCAAACATAGCCACTCAGACGCCAACTCTAACATTCAATCACCATACTCTATAATCAACTACCAGACTACCACTATTTACCTATATGATACTCTTACCCATATATCCATAAGACTAAACATCTCACTGTATATACATTTATTCTCTCTCTTTACCAGCTTTCTCACACGCAACAACTACGATTCATTATCTCATCATTTAATCATCTTCTCAATAACCACGGCCTCTCTCAACGATTGTTCATTACTGAAAATCAAAAATCTGTAAATTAATTCTTAGTTCTTACCAGCCTCGATATAAATATCTCAGCACCATTAAGCTCTTCATATCGTGATTATACTATACCGTATGCTAACATAAAACACCACTATCGCGTAATACACCTAGTTGAAACACTAACGCATCAAGGCTTTAGTCCCTTTACAGTCCACCTACGATTTAACACTTGCGTCACAGCCACCTTCCTACCATTCACAACTTTCCAACTAGACACTGCATCATCCGTTTCCTCTTACTCTTAGCTACGTTTACTTTTATACCCTTTTTTCTTTACCACACCATACTCAGACAATTCACAATGTCTCACATACTCTATAACCAATCTACCTATAATCCAACTCTAATTAAGATATCTGACATACACAACATATACAAAACTAACTGCTACCAAATCCAACATTAAACCAACCAAACTAACATAATCAAGCCGATGTAGGGCACCCCTCCACCTACTCTTCCATTCTCCCTTCCATTCTATAGCACTCATCTCCTGCTTAAGCTATCTTATACACCGCCCAACCTCTACTTCTTTCATAACACCATGCCATATATAAATTGAATTACCAAGGAGACATACACATTGCTGACTCACTCCGCTATTAATTATAAACAATCACTTTCAACTCCATTTATTCTTACACACGCTTCACTCTCTTCATACATACCTTTGACTCCATTCAGAAGCCTACCTATATCACTAACACTTTTCATGAGCTTCCCTATTATCCTAAATTCATACCTGCTCGCAAATCTCATAAACTACACCTAATATACAACATATCTATTTCTACTCTCCAATTCTCACTCAATGTCTCTGCTCTATGTAATGATTGAATTGCAATTATCACATGCCTTCTACCCGCACTCTTTCATCTAAACGCACCTTGTTCTTCACCAATCGGTATACTTCAGTCACTCGACGCACTGATTCGACCAAAATACCAGCATATATCTTCAATACAATACTCAATAAACTAATTCCCCTATAATTTCTATTGTTCCCCTTATCCCCCTTACCCTTATATAAAGGTACTATTACTGCTCTCCTCCAATCCCTCGGAACTATACCCTCCATAAACGCTTTGTTACACAACTTCGAAATCAAATCTATCACCATCTCGCCTCCATTCTTGATCCTTTCCCACTCCATATTCTCTTTCATATTCCATATATACCTGTAGATTAACCATTCTTCAACTTTCTCACTCTACCCTTTACCTCCTCCTTACTAATGACCTCATCCCCAAAATACTTATTCCTTTCTGCACTAGCAAGCGAACACATATTCACTATCATCTCTTCATTACTGCCAATGTTATACAGATTTTAGAAGTGTTCCCTCCACACTCCCCTCACACCCATTTCATCATTTACGAAAGCACCATCCCTATTCATTATTCTAAGCAGATTCCCCTTATTCTTATTCTTAATATTTTACGCTTTCTTCCAGAAGAGCTTCCTATTCTCGTGTAAGTTCCCATTCATTCTCCTTCCAAACTGTTCATTCACCTCTTTTTTTTCCTCCTTCGTATGCATCTTTTAGCATTCCTTTTTTCCTCTTTATATAATTTCAAAACTCTTTCTTTTGAAACCTCATCATTGGCATTTAGTACATTCAACCTTGCTTCTTTTTCAGTTTTAACCGCTTGCATCACTTTTTCATTCCACCACTCACTGCTAACATTCTTACTTCCTACTACTTTCAAGCGCTCTTAAATACTTTTCCTTTTTACCTTGTTCACTTAACTTCTCACTCTTAATTCTACCCACTTCTTTCCTTATCACCTTCCTCTCCATCCAAGCCCCCACAAATTTTATTTTGCACAAAGCAACAATGATAACAAAATGAACTGATAATCCCATTCCTAACCCAACACATACTTCAACATCTTCTTCACCAAAACAAAATCAATAATACTTTTCACTTCGATGACATCTCTACCTACACCAACTCTAGTATACTTATGAATAATCTTGTGTATAAAGAAAGTGTTACTTACACACAAATATCTCTCCTCACAGAAATCTATCACTTCCAACCATTCTCATTTTCTCCCGACACCCCATTATACCATCCCATTTTTGATCACCTATCCAACCATTTAGGTCACCCAACACAATCAATCTGAAGCTCCTACTCACCCTATCCATAACATCATTCAGATTATCCCAGAAATTGCACTTTCTTCAACATCATCCTCAGATGGACCATTTGTCACAACCACATATACCTTAACCTTTTCAAACTTAAATTTAACCATTAGAATTCTAGCTACTCACACACAAAAAATCTACCATAGCTCTGTACCACAAGTCACTCATGAGAAATGTGCAACTCCTTCTCTCCCACTTTCATTCCTTTCTCACCAGCACATACAATATTTCACACCACACCACTCATTTTCACCGTTTCCTTTCATCTTTGTTTTTGTCACGGTGACCAAATCAAATTTGCCCTTTCTAAATACATCCATCACCTCTCTCCTCTTCTCCTCAAGATTTATTCCTCTGACAATCCATGTACCCATACTTCATACATTTTCGCCGAAAGATAGGAGGCAGCTTACGGCGACCACGACCTTCTCCGAGTCATGCAATTAATCCGCATTCCTTGAAATAAGATAAGTTGTTTGTGTGCGAGCCAACCACTATCACGCGTCCTTTAGTCGCCTTCTAACGACACGGCAGGACATACGATGTGGTCAATTCTTTCTCCACCACAAATAGTGAAATGAAGAATAGGGATGTATGAAAATGTTGTCTAGAAGAGTGGTATGGATATAAGTATGTGTATATGATATGTGGATAAAAGGTGGTCTGTCTGTAAGATGTTGTCAGTGGAGGATGATGTGGAAATGAACGCAGAAAAGAAAAGCGCACCACTCTACTCTGTTAATATATATATATATATATATATATATATATATATATATATATATATATATATATATATATATATATATATATATATATATATATATATATTTTATATATATATTAAAAAATTATATTTATATATATATATATATATATATATATATATATATATATATATATATATTATATATATATATATATAATATATATATATATATAATATCGAAAAATGTTATCGCGATAACCGATAAATCGATAACGGAAACCTTATCATCGATAACCGATATCCGATAACTCGTGATAAAAATATCGCCGATAAGGCGATAAAACCGATAAATCGATAAATCCAAATTTTTTTAATATATTTATTTTTTATAAATAAATGTTAAAAAAAACACGGACTTTGGTTTTTAAGAAAATGTTAAAAATAAATTTATTACATCTTCTTTTCATCTATTTTTATAGATTATAATATAAAATTTTGTTTTCTTTACCGACACGTACCCAGAAAATATGGGAATGTTGTTACTTGCTTTATATAACTTGTAAAACTTTGGATATCTTATAAATAAATTTATTTTTTCCCCTTTGCTTCTCAGTGTTTTTTTTATAATAAAATTTTATTTTCTAATTTATGCTCTGATGTTATAGATTCTATAATGTATGTAAAAAGCCAAAGATAAAGGTTAATAAAGGATTTGAAATGAAATCAAAGAATTAGTTATTTACAATTTATCAATATACAAATATAAATACTAGGTTCTGGCCTTCTGAAGCATTTGTATGTTCCCCTTCATAAACATGAGACATATTTAAAGTTTTCCATCTGCGCGAGAATTCCTCTTAGCTCTGTAGATATCTTTGCCAAGGAAGAACAATCGCTCCACCGCAGCGCTAGACGGCATTGCAGTATTGTACCTTATAAAGAGATCAATGAGCACCTTCTCATTGTTAAAAGCTAGGTCTGACAGGCTGTCTGTTGATTTCGCCTGCAGC
The DNA here is from genome assembly GCA_015478945.1 of Trachelipus rathkii. NCBI lineage: Eukaryota > Metazoa > Arthropoda > Malacostraca > Isopoda > Trachelipodidae > Trachelipus > Trachelipus rathkii. Next base: position 37,204 of record JABUQX010053606.1, on the reverse strand, counting down.
CACTTATTTACAATGAGAGCAGCTTTACTTTTGATTGATCTTTGATGACGTTGACCTTGAGTTAGTTCAGTGTAATCATCAGCATCACAGATGCTTGAGTAGTAGTCCTTCTTTTCCATGTCCTTTCCGTTCGCTGTGCTGGTACTGTTGGCGTTCTCGAGTTCGGTACGCCGCAATAACTCTCCCACCTTCTTCTCCATCAGGGCCTTGACCTTGACCTTGACCTCATCCACATCAAGCGAAACTTGGGGTGGAAGGCAGTGGCCAGAAGGTGCTCCTCATCCTCAAAAGGTGCTGGAGAACCTCTTGTATATGACGTCAAGGAGGGTATTGACCAGAGGGTCGCAGAACTGGAGATTGTCATTGGTCTTCTAAGTCAATCAGCTTTTTTTTGGTCACAATGAGGGTGGGGATCAGGCAGCCCAGATAGCACTGTTTCTCCCCTTGGATTTGATCCAGTGCAACGGCGACTGGTGCCATGACCTGATAATTGAAAAGAAATATTATTTAACTAGTTTTAAAATGGAAGCATTACTCTGCATTAGCTAAAAAGTAAAAAGATATAAAGAATTGAAATAACGTCTCGCTAGTATTTTGTTTATTTACCCTAGCATATTCTGACATAATATCAATATAATATATATATATATATATATTAATATATATATATATATATATATATATATAAATTCAATATTCTGTAAGTCTATATATTATATATATACTATCAGGGGCGTAGCCAGGGGGGGCTGAAGGGGCTGCAGCCCCCCCGAAATTTTCGACAGTTGAAATTTTTTAAGCAGAAAACAAACTACAAACATCTATATATTATATATAGATTATATATGATATATATATATATATATATATATATTATATATATATTATATATAATCTATAATATATATATATATATATATATTTATATTGCGCCTCTATTCAGAAAAAAATCGAAGCATAGAACAAACAACTGGACACTCAAAATAAGAAAATTGTGAAGGAAAATAGAGAAAAACTTGTACCAATAATTGAAACTATACGTTTATGTGGCCAGCAAGGTCTTGCATTAAGGGGCTCAAGTGACTCTGGACGTATTGAATTATCAACTTCAGCTGAAAATGACGGAAATTTTAGAAGCCTTCTTAGGTTTCGAGCAAATGGAGGTGACCAGGTTTTGAAGAACCACTTATTTCTATCGTCCAAAAATTCAATGTATACGAGTCCGAGGATACAGAATGAAATAATACAGTCATTTAGTTAGCTTATGCAAAGGAAAATAGTGGAAGAAGTTAAATAATAAATAACATATTTTTTTTTCAGCATTAGCTGATGAAACAACAGATATTTCCCCCAAACAGAACCGTTTTCACTTTTGTATAGAGGTCGCGATTGGTGGGTGAGTTGGACGGTGGATAGTCTTTTATTTTAAAGAGATTTTTTATCATTTGTTCCAATTTATGATATCTCAGGGAAAGCATTGGCAAATGTAATTTTGGAGAGACTCGGCTATCTTGGTTTAAAACTCGAAAATTTAAGAGGCCAAGGATGTAATGGAGCATCTTCCATAGAAGGCGCAACTTCGCAGCGAGTGCAATTCTGTTATTTCGCGAATGAGTAGTTCCAAAGCTCTATCAACACTTCGTGTAGCACTTGTTTAAAGTCTATGTCTCTCAAGACTCTTCTAAAATTCAGGCAATTCGAAACGTCTTAGGATTCATCTCTGAAATATGCACTTTTTTTCGATCGAGTCCGAAGCGCACAAAACTTCTGGAAGATAAAATAAAAGAGTTTTCTAGTAACCAAAATATCAAGAGGATCAATAAGATGTGCGAGACCAGATGGTGTGAACGGCATGAAGCGGTTTTCCTTTTTAAAGATACTCTTGAGCCAATACTTGCGTCATTGGAAGAAATAAAAGAATGGCCTGGTGAATTATCACAGAAAGCTACTTCGTTGTTAAATTCAATCAGTAATTTGAATTTATAATAACATTATTCGTTTTAAGTAAATTTCTTGGAATAACCTACACCTTGTCAAAACAGTTACAGAGTGTCCATTTGGACATTGTCAGTGCAGTAAACTTGGTGAAAGACATTATTAAACTTCTCGAAAAAGATAGACAAAATGCAGACGCAGTTTAAAACCATATTCACACAAGCTAAAAATGTATGCGACAGCTTAGGTATTGAAATAACAATTCCAAG
>JABUQX010053606.1:25000-27500 GCA_015478945.1 Trachelipus rathkii | reverse complement strand
AATTGATCCGCTTTTTCAAGCGCATTTATATATATATATATATATATATATATATATATATATATATATATATATATAAAAATTATTTTATATATATATATATATATAATTATATATTATATATATATATAATGAAAATGTAAATAATATTGTAATTGAAAAAAGGATTGATTTATTGTTTATCATCTGGTCAGTCATCGCCGCATCAATAGATGACTGGACGCTTCGCCACTGATATATATATATATATATATATATATATATATATATATATAATATAGTGTATATATATCTATGTATATAATATATATTCTATATATATATATATTTTTTATATTTATATATATATATATATATATATATATATATATATATATATATATATATATATATATATATATATATATATATATATATATATATATAAAAAATTTCAAATTTTCAACAAAAGGGTAAAAAAAATAAAGTTAATTGATAAAAAAAACATTTATTTGGGTGCTATATGATGGTGTTGTATATGATATATTGTTTAATAAGCAGTTTGGCCACCTTTTGCATGAATAAGTGCTTTAACACGTCTTGGCATGCCAGTGATCAAAGTTCTGCACATTTCTTGAATTCGCGGAGATCGAAACCAAACTTCAATAAGACGTTCTATAAGTTGTTGTTTGGTCGTAATGGGCTGTTTATGTATTTCATCCTTGAGTATGCACCATAAACTCTCTATAGGATTCATGTCTGGAGAATTTCCAGCCCATGGGAGCACCTGAACGCCATTTTCTGTGCACCATTTCTTCACCGATTTTGCAGTATGGCATGGAGCAGAGTCTTGTTGAAATATCCAAGGACTTTCACCATACCATTCCCTTATTTGAGGTAACAAACGACCTTTAAGTACCTCTATGTACTTAAATTGGTCCATGGTTCCATCAACAATGTGTAAACGGCTTGTTCCATGCACAGAAATAGCTCCCCACACCATGATTTTTGTTGGAAATTTTATTGTTTTCTTCAGACATTGAGCTAAAAATTCTTCACCAGCTCGTCTTCGAACAGTCTGAACACGGTCATCAAGTACTGCGATGGTTGATTCGTCAGAGAAGACTACCTACATGAAAAAAGAAAATATACAGTTCATACAGTCAAGAGAACTAACTACCTACATGAATATAAATAATATACAGTACAGTTAAAAAAAATACTGTCACAGATACTGTAACAGAAAATATTCCTATATCCACTAATAAATTATTTTTATGCACCACAACTTCTAATAATAATTAATGATCTTTTGTCCAATACAAGTTAACTATAGATGTGTCATTCTTACCTTTTCCCATTGCTCGGAAGTCCACTCAACATGGTTCTTAGCCCAGGCATAACGTGTCTTCATCATCATCTCTGTAAGTCGAGGCTTCTTTCTCGGGCGATACGCTTTCAATCCAACTTCCAAAAGCCTCTTGTTCACTGTTCTTCGGGCAAGAATAACACCCTCCGCAGCCAGTTGAAAAGAAATCTGTTTGCAAGTTAATCTTCTGTTAAGAAGAGCCTCTTTTATTATCTTTCTATCCATTCTAGGAGTTGTTTTACGTTTCCGACCACATTTTCCAACCCTACTCGAGTTCAAATTTTGACTGTTTTCCATTTTCTTTTTAATATTGCTAACTGATTGAGTTGATACATTCAATTTTTTGGCTATTTCTTTCTGTTTTAGCGTACCTACACTTAATAGAACATTTATTTGTCCAACTTTGCGTGGACTCAAGTCCTTAAATTTACCCATTTTCTAAAGTTTCTAAATAGCATAGATTTGTTAAAAAATATAAAGACAAAGTCTATTTTTATAAATCACATCTGGGAACAATACATATTACTGCAAAAATAAAAATTAAAAGTCTATAAGAGGCAGAAAATTCAACTTCACAAAGCCAAACTAATACACAGAATGATTTCGTCAAAATCTCGTGCGCGGACTAATACACGTGGGTCCAAGTTATTTCTACAGTGTTGCCAGATTTACTCGAATATTAGACTAAAAGTCTCTAAAAATTAATGTTTAATAGTTGTTCGGTGCTATTGTATAAAAATAAAATGATTGCAATAATTTAAATAAATGGTGTTCTCAAAAGTTTGAAAATTTGAATTTTTTGAAAAATCCATAATAATTGTGCCAGTAATATATATATTAATATTATATATATATATATATATATAATATCTATATTATTATTATATATATATATATACTATATATATAATATATATATATATTTATATATTATATATATATATATATATAATATAAATTTTTTAAATAATTTATTTTTTTGGGTTTTTTCCCCCCCGTTAGATAAAAAAAACTATGAAATTCAAATGACAGTCTTTCTTTATTTCATTAACAGTTTTTCTTAAAATGGGATACAACTAAAATATTACTCATTTTTTTTCCATTTTTTATTGAAAATTATATTTAGGATTGTATTTTCGCATTATTATCCTA
>JABUQX010053606.1:0-20000 GCA_015478945.1 Trachelipus rathkii | reverse complement strand
TCTGAGAACGTAATCGGAATAGGACAGCGGAATTGGGTTTAAAGAGCAGAATCTTCGAATCGAAGAACAATAGGACAATGGAATTGCGGAATTGGAATATGACAACGAAATTGCGGAATCGTGTTTGAAAATAGGATATTCCTAAATGGATGAAATCGAAATCGCATGCATTTCAATATTGGGAATCGAAGCCTGAATCTGAATCATAAGTTCAAAATCAAATTAGGAATTTTAATTGTATTATCTTATGAAAGGCCACAGCTCTGGTCTGAAATAGGGTTATAACTACATCTAAAGAGTAGAAAGGAGACGATTTATGGGAATCTGGAAGAGAATGATATTTGGTTGGGTACTACATCTAAAGAGTAGAAAGGAGACGATTTATGGGAATTTGGTTGGGTAGTGAGTTAATATGAAATCAAAGTTTCGCAAACATGAATAACCTCAAAGCCCGTAGGCGAGAAGCGTCATCTGATAATACAAAACGAAGTTATTCTTTAACACTATTACATAATCGGATATGCTTTATTTAATATCGAGGAAACCTACTTATTTTTCTATCTTTACTGTCAACAGGACTGTAGCTCTTTTATTTTATAGAGACCTTTAGGTAGCAAAGTGACAGCCTCTTGGTTTATTATTTTTGTCCTTATAGAACTCAGTTAACTATTTATGTCCTTATAGAGCTTAAAGTTAACTATTTATGTCCTTATAGAGCTCAAAGTTAACTATTTATATCCTTATACAGTTCAGAGTTAACCATTTTTTAAAGAGCTCTGTGTTACCTCTATTTATGTCCCTAAAGAGCTCTAAGTACACTATTTCTGACCTTAAGAGCTCGGTTATCTATTTTTGTCCCTAAGCTCTCTAAGTTATCTCTGAAGAATTGTGGAAAATAAATCTCACCTTCCAACAAAAAAAAATTATTTTGGGACAACAGTTATTGTTCAAATATGAAGTAAGATACTGACCCCAGGCTCATTAAATGTTGATATATCTTGTTGGTGCAAGAAAAATAACCGTCATTGCGCAATCTTTCGTTAGCGTCAATGGCTTACGAAAGGCCTAACACTCAAGAGGCGTGAAAAGGACTGCGTCAATGAAACTGCCTCGGTTGCGAGGCATCGTCTACAGCATCCCCCTCCAGAGCGATTGTCGGTGAAGAGTCAGATAAGGTAACGACTAGGCCAACAAACTCGCCTACCAAAATGTGATCTTCTATCTGCAGACGTGAACACAAGAGCATGGTGGAGGTGGTTGTGATGAAGGCGGTTTAGGTTGGGGAGAAGGAAGCGATTACGGTAGAAGTGGGGAAGGAGGAGGTGAAAACACGGGAGAGAAGGGAGGAGTAACAAAGGAGGTTTGAGAGAAAGAGAAAAGAATCAGAATGCCTAGAGGAGTCTGAAAATCACATTTCTTGAGGATCGGACTCCATGAAAGTTATTTTGAGGCGATCATTGCAAACGACTTTGATGCGCGTAGGACGATGAATGATAAATAATTTTTCTGGCCGATTTAGAATTTGAAGAGATCATTCCCGTAAAAGAAATAATAAGGTTTCAAAATAAAACTTATAGGTGATCATAGGGCCCCATAAAATCAAACACCATAAGTTCTTGTGATAAAACCAACTGATGACTTAAGTATTTTTGGTAGAAGACTTTGGATCAAACCATAAGGGCTGTTGGTTCATGTAAGGCATAACTTGTGACCTATGCAAAACTTATGGAACCAACAATAAAATCAATAACTTTCGTAGCTGATTTCCCATAAGTAATTTCCTCATTGGTTCACATATCTTATATGCCTCAAGCAAAAACCTATGCAAAATTGATAAAACCTACAGTAAAACAAATGATGCTCATAGAGATTTTTTTAAAGGGCACACCCTTACATGAACTATGAGAAGACCTATTGGGAACTCCCAATTCCCACACTAAAATCTGCAGAGTGAATTTTTGAAATTACCCTGCATTACATGGTATGGTATATTTATGCTCTTCATTTTTGTATCCATTATTGTAATCCTTCTTGCATAGAGATTTTGCTTGTCCACTCTCGATCATAATTAATTTTGTTCTTTGTCAATAATCTATTTGTACGTTGAAGTATATCTGAAAATCTATGTTCTGGCTTTATCATGGCAGGAAAAGATAATAAAAACATATACTAATACACTTCCATTCTAAAAAACCCACTTATCTCACGTGACACAATTATTTTTAAACAAAAAATTATAAAAGGGATTGTAATAAAAACTTAAAATTGTTAACTTTGACATTTTAATTATTAAATGTTAATGAAATATATATATATATATATATATATAATATTATATATATAATATATATATATATATATATATAATATTTTTAATACATCTCTTTTCAAAGATAATAAAAGATGCATTATTAAGTATATTATATTATATTCAAGGCCGAAGCCGTACCAGTCATCTATTGATGCGAAATGACTGACATTAGATGAGACAAAACCTACTCTACCATTAATTTTTTCTAATTCATTCTCTTTTCTGTATCATTGTATATATAATATTAATATATATATATAATTATATATATATTTATATTATAAATATATATACTATATAAATATATATATTATATATATATATATAATAATATATTATAATATTATATATAATATATATACTATATGATATATTATATAATATATATGCGCTTGAAAAAGCGATCAATTAAAATGAATTTAATATATAATCATGCCCAGGTAATCCTCTAAACTTTGTCCGGATTCAATTTTGCGAGAACACTATAATCTTTAATGTTTCATTATAGATGTTCACATCTCTCAGCCAATTAAATTTTTAAAAAAACTTTATATTAACTATATATAAACTTTACAGCTCATCTCTAGATTTGTCGCTTCATCCCTATTGAGGCCGATACTTTTCTTCTCGGTATTTCTAAAAAAGCATTAAGGTACTTTAAGATTTCGTTCAAACTTCGGAAATAAAAGAAATATAAAGAAATTATAAGCAAATTATAATCATACAATTATATTAGCAATCAGTGAAACACAATCGGGTAAACATTTTGACTATTTACAACGACAATTAACCCTACTAATTAAAGTCCCCTTACCTTTAGCTTCTAGTAATATTACACTCTATGTAAGTATTCAAATACTATGAAACAAAATACAACTTTCAAACAATCTCTTAAAAAAAACGAAAATGGCAAAAAATTTAAGTTTTCTTTTGAAAAAACATATCGCTGACGTCTAAAATGGAGCGAAACTACACTTTCTCAAAAGTGATCTAATATATTATCAATTTATTTATGTTAATTAATTTAATCATTTATTAATAATTATTAATAAGGACTATTATAATTTTATTTTTATATCTATTATTATGTATATCTTGTATATCTTTAAAATACTATATACATATATATATGAATTATAATAATATATTATATATATATATATATAATAGTTATATATAACTATTATATATATATATATATAATATATATATATGATTACATATACTATAATCATAATAATATATAATAATATATATATACATGGGCGCCGGCAGGATGAAATCTAAGGGGGGGCCAGGATTTTTTTTGATTAAATTCAGAATTTCACAAGGAAGCATAATAAGTATTATAATAGTATATATATGTATACTATATATATTATAACTATATATATGGTATATATATATATATACTACACTGCCAAATACACTAATACGTTCTAAATATATTATATATCATATATACACTATATATATATATATATATATATATAAATATATATATATATCCACTATAAATGCACCTACGATAAATAATAGTATCGGCGGTTTATTCTCTTTTCAGTTCTTCGAACCGTCTTCGACCTTTACGCATCTGGCACTCTATTTACTATTTGAATCCAAATTATATTTGATTAATTAAATTCTGATTATTTGACATGCCTGTAATTCACTATGGTCAGTCAGGAAAGTCTAAAATATTTGAAAAGACTGTTGTACAGTATTCATATACTCTAATAGTTACTTCTAATCACTCAAGTAAAAACGAGAACTACAAAAGTAGATTGCGAAAAATGATTTGGATTTGGTTGAGCAAGCACTTAAATAACTAATTTATGTTTTTATTTAGTTTAATTATTTTTATTTTGGAACATAAAAATTTTACCCTTCTTCCTTCTTTCCTTCCAAATTCTGTTATAACACTCATCAATTAGTTGTGTTTTTTTTCTCACAACTTTTCCTCTGTGGGAACAACTGAGGCAAAATAATCCATCTTAATCGATCTTTCAGGAGAATGGTTGACCTTAAGCCAAGTTAAACTCTTCTTAAAGGGAACTGAATAAGTCTGTCAGTCTGTGGCGAAAGTCGAATTTGCTGTGAGAATAAAGCGTTAGAAGAATACTTTAAGTTCTTGTAAAAACAAACAGGGGAAAAAAGCGCCAATTGTTTCGTTAGAGATTCAGTTCACTATAGCACACATTTTTGTCTACATCTAACCCTTGGTTCCCATAAAACTCTGATCGTTCTTCCATAAGTTGCACCAATGACTTCTTGCTTGCACCCTTCCAGTTGCGAATATGTATTATAGTTGGAAAGCGATTTTTTGTTTTCAATCTTTCTGCTTATTACAGATATAGGTCAAATATTTAAGTCTAGAGGATGATAAAATACGTAGAATGTGTAGCGACTCTACTCTTCCTTGTTGTCGTCCCTGAAAAAATCTGTATATGCAAAGGAGAGCGAAAATCAGTGAATCTAGTTTATGTAGGCGGTATCATTAAATAGACTTAGTAAGAAACCTTGAGAATATATGCGCCTCCCACAGAAAACTACATGAGAAATAGTATAGGGTCTTTGCGATTTTTGGAACACTACTACTGGCATTTTGTTGAGACAATTTCTTATAAAAAAAAATTTCGCTAAGTTCCTTAGACACTGAGGTAAAAAGTTCCTGAAAACACGACGCCGGACATTCTTTCGTCTCTATTGTTATTTACTATTTCTAACACCTTTTAAACGTGACTGTGAACCTCTTCCAGATTTGATAGTTTTACTTTGAAGAATGTTTGTGACAGGCTCAGTAAGAGGAAAATACGTTTTGGCCTATCAGATAACTAAACAAATAATGAATTTAGGAGTTCCCTTTGCTGACGAAAGTTGAAATGCTGCTTTTCCTGTGGCCTTAGTTACTTCTGAGATTGATGGCAAAATTTTCAACAAAGACTGATTTCATGCAATCGCGCTCATGTGAATGAAATTTTCCAAAAACTAACATTTTGGAGTCAATGGACTTGGATTATTTTATGTTCCAGGACACATCTTGTTTCGCATTGACATTGGTCGCGTATTTCATTCTGTTCATCATGCAGTGACTTTACCTAAGTCAATGGAGGGCTTTCACAGAAAAGATCCTTATAACTTCTACTTCACCTCTCTGTGTGGCTTCACAGTATTTCAAATATCTTCCGCTTCTGGAAACAGTTATCTATATTCTGTTTTTTTTTTCATATTTTCTATACTTTTTACAAACTTTTTAGATGCGTTCCAGAGGTACAGCCAAGACATCGGTGCTGATAGGTTATATTATTTATTATTTTCATTCTAGTACTCATTTTATTCCAGCACGATGGCGGTTTCCTTGAGCATCCACATCAAAATCCAATAGCCAAATCTTTGTATTCATTATTAGAATTGTAAGCTTCTGCTGGTAGTTAAGCTAAAATGACTTCTGCTACTACTCGTCAGCTTTTTAATTTTTTTCACCAGTAGGTAAAACCTTAGTATAAATCTTTTGCCATCTAACTCTTCTTCACTCCTTATCTCAACGAAACGAACGCCACAGTTGTATCATGACAGTCTTCGGCTCACCCCAGAAATGTTGCTTAGCGGTTGTTTCATCCGCCATAAAAAAGTTGAAGCATTCATAGTTATTTAGTCTTCAGTCATTCACTTGCACCACAATGCATTTTTGTTATTTCTACTTATAATTATATGTTCCCGGCCATAGGATATGAGCATGCTTCTGGATCATATATGTCTGATGTGTATCTGGTCATTTGTGTTTATCATTACCTCACTTGAGTTGCGGTAAAGGACTCAGGGTACTAAAGCTATATACAACTACTATATTATATATAGTGTATATAAAATATAGTTAATGTTCTACTATTTACTATATTATAATATATATATTTTCTTATATATTATATATAATATATTATATATACTATATTGTATATATATATATATTATATATTATTTATAGATATTATATTATATAACTGTTTTTCAGCAATGCAAACAAGGCTTTGAAATTTTTTTTCAGCGGAGGCAAAACAAGCTGATTGACATTTCCAGGGGGGGCAATGGGGCCCCTACTGCCCCCCCCTTCCCGAGCGCCCATTGTATTACTATATTATATATATATATATATAATAATATATATATACTTATATATTATATATATACTATTATAATTATATATATATATATATATATATATATATATATATATATATTATATATATATAAATACATTTATATATATAATATAATATATATTATTATATACTATAGTAAATTATTATATATATAATATTATTATATATTATAGATATTCATATATATATATATATTTAAGCCTATACATATATAGATATATACTATATACTTATATATATTAGGACAAAGTCGCTTTAATCGCCCACAGGGCAAAGGGAGTCGGATCAAAAAAAAAATATCTTCCACAGGAGCCACCCACTGATACATATAAAAATACTGCATATATTCTAGGGGAACGAAAAGGAATTTTTTTGGTTTTTACCTATGTTCTAGGGGCAAAATAAGTTAGATGTTAGGCTTATTAGGCTAAGCGTTAGGTTAGGTCAGGATCAAGTGTCAGGTCAGAAAGGTCAGGGAAAAAAAATTTCAATTTCTGCCCCCGTAAAAACATCCTCTTTATGTATCTATTAGCAGCAGGTCTACCTGTAGAGAATTTATTTTTTGAGTCCCTAGGCTCCCATTCCGTTGCAATGCAAGTGGGCGGTTATAACTGTAACTTTTACATATATACTATATCATACTTATTTATTACTATATTATAACTGGATATATGTTATTTATATAATATATTATTATATACTATATATAATAATATATATTATTTATAATTATATACTATATCTATTATATGTGAACCTTTATAAAAAAAATTATTTTATTCAAATATTTTATTTAATAAATTGATATCAATTAAACACCTTAAATATAATTAGCGTTATGAATCTTATGTCACTTTTCAGCCTGTTTACGCTTCTCATCAAGCCTTCTCCATTTCTGCAGATAGTTAGCGTGAGTCAAGAGAGTTACCAATATTGTTTTTTGATATGCTCTTGCAGAAAATGTTAATTATTTCGTTTATTAGACCTTAGAGTGATCGGTAGCCGACGGACATTAGGCCGAGAAATCCTCGACTGATTTCTTTTGTGCGGTCTTACCCTTGAGATATTGCTTTTTAACCGCGTTTAAAAAACAAAATCGAACACTGTGGCCAACCTTACTATTGACTTTGCCTCCTCGAAAGCCGCTTAGAGCGTCCTTCGTTCTTCTCAAAAAATGTTCATTATCATACAGATTTTGCACTGCTAACAACAATTTTAAATATTTTCAAAAGGGTGGTTTTTTTTTTTAAATTGGCTGGTTAAAAATTAATACTGAAGTAAGAAAATTTTATTTATGTTTTACTGTAGCTGTTATAGTTTTTTTCTGTGTTGTAATCGCATGTTGCTTTTCGGAGGCGACCATATCTACATACTATATATAATTATATTATATATATATTTATTTTATATATTTATATACTATATATATATATTTATATTATTTATATTATATATATTATATATATTATATATATAAATATATATATTAAGACAAAATAGGAACCGGGAACTGTAGCGATGACTGCTGGAAAATGTCCACGCCTCATGCCACTAAGACTTGTAAATATACAGCTTTCTTTCATTTAATAAAAACGAAATGCAAAAATATAACATGCATATATAGCCTTTATTATAATTGATGATATATATAGTATATATAATATTATAGTATATTATACTTAATATATATATATATATTATATATAATACTTGATTATTATAATTAATATATTATTATATATATATACTATAATATACGGTGTGTATATATATCAGTACTATATATATATATATATTATATATATACTATATACCTAGCATAAAATATCTATTAGCCTATTAGTACTCTCACCTAGATTAGTATATATTATTATATATATATAATATACTATATATATATAATATATCTCTTCCTTCTCAATCTACCTTGTTTTTCCCAAACTGGGAGTAGAGTGCTGCGTAAACAATGCAATGCGGGAAAAGTAAAGCAGTTAGAGAAGAAGATGACAAAAGTCGAAATAAGAAAGCCCAGCTCTTTCACCCTCTGTACCACAATTGAATGTCAGTAAGAACCTCGTCGCAGTCAGAAAATCCTACCTAAAAACTTCACGGGACCGCGACGTGCCCTCCTATCTATGGTAAATCGTCAATGAAGGGTTCATCACCTGGCCCAAGTGGGCCACAACAATACCCCCTCTCAATAGACGCCCGCCATTTCACTCCCCTATTAGGCACCTTATTCTCGCGCCTCTGCCAAAACTCACATTTCTTCTCGCCTCAGACATTCGTTTACTGACTCAATCCACTTTTTCCCTTCGGTCTCCCAGCTCCGCCGTCGAGTTTCCCAACACAACTCGCCACTCCGCCTGATAACAGCCTGCTAACCAAAACCGAGCCTATCTTCCATTCCATTTCCACATGACCAAACCCGACTCTCAAAATACTTTCGCACGTACTTTCATTTATTCTCGAATTTACCCCTTTCTTCATCACCAACGGACCAACTCCTCTCAATCACGTTCATTCCCTCATTTTCAATCAATTCTTCTCTACCCGTTTAGTACACAGCCCCACTCCACCAGGATTGTCCAGTCGATTCGAAAACCTACCAATTCTGAAACTATTCAGTATCCTTATATACTTGCAGTTTCATGTTCCAGACCTAGTAGCATCACCTACTCGATACATATAACCACATGAGGTACACAACATACACCTTCAACAGAATAGACCCTAGCGGCAAACTCAAGACTTAGCTCCTTAACACCACCAACGACTTAATGCACCACGCACGTTATTCTGCCGATCTCGACAACTTCCACTCCTACACTTCTGCATTCACTTCCGTTCCTCTTCTATCCAACAATAGATACCCTTTATATCATTAAAGCGTCCAGCACACTTCTTTCCAGCTTCTCACCCATCTAACATAAAAGCTTCACACTGAGGACTGTCCTCACTCACAACCATAGAATTACTCTTATCTACCGTTTACTTGTTACAAGCCCCTCCTTTTAACACATCACCTTTCGCCACATATTTTCTCTACAACCAACTCCCTCTCCAATTGAGAATTGGAGATGAGAGGGAATGTCGAAGTACAACTCCAAAAACCGGTCTTGTAGGGAAAAGGGCAGAGCACAATACTCACTCTACCATTCTCCATCATCTCTAACACCATTTCCTGGCCACCGCCATCTCTAATTCTTTATAACCCCATTCATATACAAAATTGAATAACCCTGACGAGACATAACACAACCTTGTCTCACTCCAGCTATTAATACTTAAACCAATCACCTTTGGTGACACACCATTCATTCTCTAACATCACTCACCTTATCGGTTTCATTTAACATACTCATTCTTGATTCCTTCAGAAGCCTACACACCAACAACCTCACTCTAGTCAACTAACACCTGAGACAGTAGAGCTCCCTATGTAACCCTAGCAACGCCGGGTTTGGCAAATCGCATAAAAGCTAAAGTACTAATATTTCTTCTTCTCCCTCATTTTTCTCAATATATTTCAGTATTTCAATGTTAAAGATTTGATATCCACACATTACTCTTCTACACTCCTAACTCACCTTGATTGTTTCACCACATTAGTTCCTTCAGTCATCGACCAAACGTCCGGCTTTCGACCCAAAAATACCTAGGCATATAATCATTCCCTACAAAAGCCTCAAAACTTTTCATACTAAAATTATTACAGTTTTCTTTTTTTTCTTCCCCCCCCCTTATCTTCTGTCTACCCTGATATATAAGGGTCTCTCACTATATTACTGCTCCGTCCCTCCTATCCCTTGGAACTATGCCCTCCTAAACGCTAGATCAAAATTACAGACAAACTTCCAAATCCATTCATTCACCATCTTAACTCCGCTTTTGCTCAATTGACTTGTGATGCTTCATCATAAACCTGGAAGATTACCATTCTCTGCAACACTTATTCATCATTCTTACCACACTACTCCTCCTGTAAGAACCTCATCCCCCAAATGCTCCTTCATATCTCCTCTCTTTGACAGCCAATCAAACCCAACACGCATTCACTACATACAGCCCTCATCTGCATTATCTGCATCAGACTATTTATGCAGAATTTTCTCGAAATTGTTCTTCCAGCCACTCACCCTTCAGACATCCATTTCATCATGATTTACAAAAGCGAACCATCTCCCAGTCACTTAATCTAAAGCAGGTTCCCCTTATTCTCATTGCTACGCCATCGCAGCTTGTAATTCATGAGTTACTACGGTAGCCCAATTCCTACGTAATCCGTCAGAATCCTGTCAGATTGACAGAATTATCACCATCTAATGTATTGTATTCCTACGTAATCCAATCCCATGTTTAGATATTTCTTTTTTTCTTCTTATTATAGATTTCAGCAATCTTCTTTTGAACACTTCATCATTTGCTTCTAGTTACATTTAACCCAGCGCTCTGACTTCTATTAACTTTTAAGCCGCCTTGCGTCACCTCTTTCATTCCACCACTCATCTGTTAACATTCTTCAAATTCCATAAATTTTGAAACATCCACATACTGTCTTTTGCACTGCTAACAAATTGATTCTTCATTTTACTTCCGCCCAGATATTGCTCAGGACCATTCTCAACTTGATTCACATGATTCAATCCTGATTAGACTTGGCGAGACGACTCTTACATACTCATCCTTCATACATTGTCTCACTTAACTTCCACTCGTATATAATTCTTACCCACTTCCTTTCCGCATCCACTTCCTTCTACCATCCCCCATCCCTACCACTAACTTCACGATTTCCATAATAGCTAGTCCACAACATAATGATCCGCATAACCCCATTCCTAAACCCCGCTCACTGACTTTAACATCCCCGACACATACGTTCACACATCTCCTTTCCTTGATCACCAGACCCAAAATCAATTTATAACTTTTTCACACTCGCTACGCATGCTCATATCTACGACCCAAATCCTCTAGTACTACTTACCTGGATTAGCTTCTTTATGGTTATAAAGTAAGTAATTACTGTACCACACTACCTCTTCCTTTCATCCAGAAATCAATCACCTTCCAGCCAAATTCTCATGATTCCTCACCGGCCACCCCAAAACCACTGCTGTATGCATTACCATGCCCTTTTTTTCTTGATCACCTATCCAATCATTCAGCTCTTTCACCCAACAACTATCGAATGCTGAAGCTGCGCTATTCACTCAACCACATCATCCAAAACCGTCATTCAAACTCGTCATCCGTAAAATTGGATTTGTGTTCTATCATCTTCCCTCAAGAAGATGAAACCATACACGTTCACAACCACCACATACCTTGAACCCTTATATTCAAACTTAACAATTAAGCCATTAGGGTAATTCTAGGACTCACACACACCAACAGCTCACCTTAGGCTCTGTACCATACGAGTCACTCATCTAAAATTGTAAACCCTTCGTCTCCCCTCTTCTCCATCCTTTTCCCACACACAAGCACGACAGAACAAGACATTTCACATCCACACGCATCAGATTTTCAGCCTTCCTTTATCTTTAGTCTTCAGTCACAGCGAGCAAACAAATTTGCCCTTTCTAAATACCCCCATCACCTCTGTACTTTTTCTCCTCAACATTTATTCGTCTGACATTCCATGTACCATTACGATTCATACCATTTTCGCCGAAGATAGAAGAAGGCCGTTACGGCGATATCACGACCTTCTCTGAGGCCTTCATTAGCATTCCTAGCAAGAAGATAAGTGGTTAGTGGGTTGCCATCCAACCCAAATACCACCGTCCCTTAGTCGCCTTCTACGACACGCCAGGACATACGATGTGGGCAAATTTTTCTCCCCCACACTAGGGATATGAAGCTCAGTAGTAGGATGTCTGTAAGGTAGTTGTCTAGAATAGCGAGGCAGCATGGTATGTAGCTTTTAAAGTACGACGTGTGTTGTATGAATCGTGATAATGGCTATTGATCGTGGTCAGTAATTATGTTGCCTGGTAGGGTGCTAGTGGCCGTAAAGAAATATAGAACGCAAAAGGAAAAGACGCCCATTAAAAATGCGAGTGGTAATTCAACGCTTCGAGTATGGCGAGTACTCCCCTTATATATTAAGCTAACCATATATATTATCAAACTATACCTATACGATGACTACGTTTAGGTAACTAGGTATACTTAAATAAATAATATATATACATAACAGATTAACTTCGTCATTACTTACTTATAATCAAGATTATTAATTTCTATTAATATATATATACCTAATTAATAAGTTTAGTTTCTCAATTTTAACGATGTCTGAATATATCCACTTGTCAAGTACACAAAGTCCGAGTCGACAGAGTCGGCGAGCACGCTCAGAATCGAGCCACCATGAGCTTCATCGTCAAACTGGCCACGCCGAATGACCGAGCCAACGGATCAGCCGCGGAATCACGGTCAGCCATCACCTATTTTACTTCCTCCGTCTCTGAGCCAGCCCAGTGTGCCTTCGACCTTTGAAACGCTAACATCACAACATGAGGAAGCATGGCGCATCGCTAGTGACCGCCCTACTACGCTACGTACCCCAGCGACCGCCTCCCTACTAATGATGTTCAATGATCAGACCTTCAGCCGCACCCCCTATACCTCGCACACGATATGGAGGAATTGGTGACCGGGAGATTAGTATACTATATATACTTATATGCTTATATGTGGCTTGCGTAGGGCCAGGATTCTTAGCCAGATTAGAGAATATATTCCGTAGAGGGGAGCAAAGTTGCAGTGACACTAGATATATATTCTATATAATGTATATATAATATCTATTATAATATGTGGTACTTCATATATAAATGATAATAATATATTATATATACAATTACATATAATATTATATATCATAGATATATAAATACAGATAGTTACAGATATATTATATATAATCTGCGATTGATGCTAATCCTTTTTTTCAGTTTTTTTACTAACAAAACCTCTGCAAAAGCGTCGTTCATGGCAACACTGATCTAAAGGTTCCATTTTTTATTTCCCGGCCAACGGAATTAGAGGGGCAAGTTGCCCCCCCCTCATTGCACCCCCCTGCCTACGATCATATTTATATAATATATTTATATATATATATATATACTATATATATAAAATATATATAATATAATATAATAATTATATATATGATATTATATATATATATATAAGTATAGTCATGCATAGCAAAAATATAAACATTAATGGACGGTGCTTCGCTTTTTTTGAAAAAAAATAAAGAACTCTGGACATTTTTCTATCCCATCTACATCAATTCTTTGGCAAAACACGCATGTTGAACGAGTCGATTCAATCATTTTTCCTTTCTAACAGTTTTGCTTTCTGTAGTGCCCATGTCCTTTTATTCCAAAATCTGGAAATTTTTTTATTTTTTTTTATTTTTTTTTTTGATAATAATGATTTTTCTATTAATTATTTAGCCTATTAATCCTATGAATGAATAGTTCTGAGTGGATAGCAATAGACGGCTGGACGATTACACAACTATTGGGTTATGTTTATTTAATAGACAGTTTTCTGCGTTACTGCTCATAGTGCCCAACCAAATTTTGTTATTCCAAGTTGGCCGGTGAAATAAAAACCGTTACCACAAATTAACAAGTTCAGATTCCGTCAGCATTCTATCATCCACTGATATCGCTACTCGCAAAATTATGCAAAAAGATGCAAAGCGATAAAAAAAAACTCTTAACAGCAATTTGTAAATTAATATGATATTTCTTTCATTCCAAAGAAGAATATTGAAATTATGGAGAACAAAAAATCATCTTCTAAATATTTTTACAATGAGTTTTTACGTAATAAGAGAGAAAAAAAACCCTTTTAAATCATTATTAATGTGTTCTACCGACCAGTCCTGGTGTATTTAGAGAAGGGCAGCGGGATATTTTTTAAAGTTTTTACATACTTTTTCACGAACTCTATGACACTTGATATATAGATTATCCTATATCTAAATCCAGAGTGTTCGCCACTGAAAGGTCTCAACCCTCACAGCGCAGCAATAACCACTGTCACAGGTTGATCAGGTAACCGCTTCTCACGGTTGCAGATAATCAAGCTACCGAGCCAGACGCTGACGCGATACGTAGCGTCATAGAATTTAAGTAAATTCTGACAACAAAAATAGGCATATACAAAAACGAATAGACGAATGGTTAGACGACTAATTGAAAAAACGCTCCAATCGAGGTTTAATAAACAAGCTCATCATTGGGGCTGAGGTTAACGATATGGATTTTTTTTCTGATTAGATCTTGGATAAAAAGATTATGTAAATCTCACCTAAATTTCTTTTATATTCCCCCTTAGAAGAGTTCAAACCACTCTATTCGTATAACGCAATATTAAGTTTAAATTCTGTAAAATATTCTGAGAGACACTTTTTGACACACATAACTTTAGGGTAGTAAAAAACAAAATGGAAAATTTAACACTTATGTGGAGGTTGTGAATTTATCAAGTGCTTAGATCGTGTGTAAAACCAGTGTAAATCTAATTTTGTTCCATCCAGAGGAGATTCCCAGTTGTTGCATGCAATGGAGATCATTTTGCAGGCAATATACAATATATTATATTATATATATATATATATATATATAAACTATATATATATATATAATATATATATACTTATCATATATTTCTTAGTTGGTGTGAACTATCTATACATAAGATATTAATTAGATCGTCAGTGGTGCTTACTACTAATAGGTGGCACAGATTATGCACTCCATAATCCAGGTATACACTAGTACTTCAATATACTACCTAATATAATAAAATGGAGAAGTTACATACCTGACCGATACCAGATTTGCTTAGATATATAATCGACGTAATACCTATACAAGTTTGCCTGACACTTAAATATTTTAAGGTACTCTACTAACTATATAATATTTAAAAAAAAACTAATCTATACTATAATATTAAATGTACTAATTAATGACGCTTCTATCCATGACTCGATATATCATTACATATCGATATATGCATATGATAGATATAGTCATACATTAAGTACATATATACTATATAATATATACTATATACATAGGCTCATATAATATACACTATAACAAGTAAACTGCAATACTACGTACATATGCTATAATATTTAATTATATATTTAGTATAATAATATATATCACTAATTATAATAAATACTTAATATTAATTAAGATTATATATATTATAATCCACACAACAAAAGTAAACAGTGAGTGGCAAAATTACCAATCTTGATAAACAGTTTATAGTTCTCGTTGTCGCTCTGAAGAGATCAATTGAAGTACGCCATGGTCCGGCCTCACGAAAAACTTTAAATTGCTCGAAAATGAAAAATATGAATACTGTTTCCCCCATATATCAGATAATACTATTATATATATAATATATATATTATACTATATATAATATTATATACTACTATTATATATATATAATATATATATATAGAATAATATATATACTATATATATATAATATATATAGTATATGTATATATATATATATATATTAATATATAATATATAAATAATATTATATAGATATATATATCATATACCTTATATAATATATATATATATCTTACTACTATATATCATATAAAATATATTTATAATTATATTCTAACTATATCTACTCCATTGACTATATAAAATACTATTTTTAAAGGGTCCTGTACCATAATTATATTATTATATATATAATATTATACTATATTATTCAATACAGCTATATATAAGATCACGGTGGATGGGATGTGGTATAATATATATATATCAGGCTTTTGGATTGTCAATTCACCATCTTTCACTAGTACAATACTTAGACACATAATCATTCTTAAGAATCATGCTCATGTACTCGCAAATGTTCAAAATGATGACCCCCATTGTCCAGACACAGCTGTAAACGCGAACCAATGGAGTCGCAACGACACGAAACAGTTCTCTTGGAATTGCTTGTCGTGACATTGTCTTTCGAATTTACATCGTCCCAATTTCAATACAATTTCTATTCTTCTTGCAGACACCAATCTATTGAGCATAATAACTGCTGTCCGTTGACGAGTTATAACTGCATTAAGCAAAAGAAAGTTCATTTGGTTTGCTACTCAGTGCATAGTACTGATGACTGCGGGACAAGTCCTCAGGAGTCATTCACAGTACTTACCCCTTACGTTCTATCATTGTGTTTGCATCACAAGACTGTTCGGATTCCAGCAACTCTCGTACAATCGCTGATGTAGTGAGGACCGCCCGTCGGGTGCTCCATTCTGCTGAAATTTAAATCACGTCCTATCACCAAACATCTCGTCAATTTGTGGACCGACCGATCTCCTGCGGCAAGGTTAGGACCTGTTTCCCATCACCAGATTCGTTAAAAAACGGTCCTATGCAGTCCCAATGTGAAATCCCACAACCTCACAGATTACCCCTGGTCAGTGTTTAAATGGCATGTTCAGCTTTAACCATGGGGATTTACACGAGAACCCCAGAGGTACAATTATGGCGATTAATCGACCCATTTAATTTAAAGGTGGCCTTCATCTGCTCCAGACAATTTTGATGCGGAAACCCTGTATCTTCTCCACCATTTCTCGAGATTATGAGGATTCTGTGGGGATCGTATTGAGGTTCACATTACTTGCTCTTCCTTTTCGAGGTTGGTGAGATGTCCAGTGTGTTGCGATCTCGATAACGTTTCTTGGTTGAGTGGGTGACGGTATTCAATCTGCATTCAAATCTTCTCTTTGACATGAAGACGCGCAATTTTGGGGTATATGGTTGGTGGTTTATCGACTTCGCCTTCTGAGCCGTCTTTGCACTTTCGTTGGCGTTTCCCGGTTCAGTCAAAGCATTAGGGACACAACTTCTCTCTCTCACAAGCTAAGTGGGATCTCCTGCCATTCTTTACAGTAGTACACCTGAAAAATAACAAACAAAAGCAAAAGATGAAATCTGAAATACAGCTTTTTTTTGAGACACCGAGACTCTACTATATATATATATTAGTACTATATATTTTAATAGTATATAGTTATATATGTATCTACATTATATACAATATGTATATATTATATCTATACGTATATATATATATAATTATATATACTAATATATATAATATACTATCATATAATATAATATATAGTATATCTATATTAATTATACTTACAGTAATATAATATTATACCCTATATATATATACTAACTACTATATATATAATAAGTACGATATATATTACATGAGTATATTGATAGCCTCATCACTCCACGTGGCGCCAATTGCCCTTTTTCAATATGCGAAGCCAAAAAATGAACACAAGTAGAGAACCAGCCTTATATATATATAATATATAGCTATATAGTATATAGTATATATATAATATTTATATAATATATATAATATTACCTAACTGATATAACACTATAGTAACTAGCTATTCGTAATATATATACCTCACTATATATATATTAATCTCCATTTCTGCGATCTTCAGCTGTCAGTCAGCGGTGTGCCTGCTCATGGCTCTCCTCATAGCTGGTGTGTAACATTACTAGTAGATTAACTATCGATATCACGCCTCACTACACTCCACATGATATGAATAGTGATAAGGTCTAATATGAGCAAGTCGAAAAGAAAAGCTCAGCCTTACCGCCCCCTTTATACCTTTTTCTGAGAACTCGTCGCAGTCAGAAAATCCACCTAGAGCTTCACGGAACGCGACCCATTGCTTCACACCACAAACTCTCAATACGTCATTCCAATTTTATCCAATTCTCTCACGCCAACACACACCCCTAGATTGTCCATCTGTAAACACTACGGATCTACAGCTACCTCTTATTCCAGACCATAGTCTCACTCTATACATTAACACAGGTAAAACGATGCCCTCATGGTAAGAACCTAGGGTACTCAAGACTTAGTCCTTTACATCACCAACGATTAATGCACCAGCCACTTCTGTATTCACAAACTTTTACTACATCTGGCATCAAACCGATCTCCTTTTCATCCAACATTTATCTTAAATATTTAAACTCAGACACTTTTTTCCAGCTGCTCACCATCTAACATAACTTCACACCGAGGAACGTCCTCACTCACAACATAACCTTACTCTTATCTCGTTTACTTTCAAACCCCCCTTTTACACACCCTACCAAATCTCTCTACGCAATCCTCTCAAAGTCTCTTCAGATCCGCCACACAACCAAATCCGAGTATAATAGGTTGTGAACCTCCACTCTCTTCCACTTCCTCCATCATTCTAACACCACCCCTGTCACCCCCATAATTATTTCTTCAACCCATCCATATACAAATATACAAATTGAATAACCAAGGAAACATAACACATCCCTGATCACTCAGCATTATTAATATTAACCAATCACTTTCACTCTTTTTTCTTACACACGCTTCACTATTCGTCATACAAATTTTATTCCATTCGGAAGCTTACCACCAATATCATATATGACTAACACTGTCATAGAGGCTTCCTTTAATCCTACGACGCCTGTGCAACCCTAAAACCTAAATACATTTATTCTTCTCCTCCCTCTTTCCCAATCATTTTTTCAATGTAAAGATGGATCACACATCCTCTATCATTACTAAACGCACCTTATTCTTCACCATCAGTCCTTCAGTACTGCACACTCTTTTCGACCAATTTATACCAGTATATAATCTTCCCTACAGACACTCATAAACTATACCTATAATACCCACAGTTACCTTATCCCACCTTCCATATCTATATATATAATATTATATATATATATACTATATATAATATAATATATATTATTATATAATATATAATACATAGACTATATATATTATATATATATTATATATATATATATATATATAGTAGTACAAGGTATACTATGTGCTCTCCTCAACCCTCTTTACATACCCTCATAAACACTTGTTACCAACTTCCAAATCAACAATCACCATTTCTCACCCTTATACTTAACTGGATTGAATGACAAATTTATTCTTTCATTCCTCATATTTAAAATCAATTAAAACTCTTTTTACAGGGGATACAAAATTCGTCATCTTATGTTATTTAACAAAAGAAACTTGATTTCCTGAAAACATTATTTCTGAAGAATGGCTTCCCAGAATTTATAAAATTGACTCAACTTTTCGAAATTACTTTCAGCAAAATTTAAGAACAATCTCAGGCTAAATTAACAGTTCCTAAGGATTTGGATATGAGGTTGCCTTTCTGGGGAAAATCGGTTACAACTATGACATAAAATAGAAAAGGTTTTAAAAACAAACTTTCCAGTTAAATTTAGATTAGATTTTCGATGAAAAAATATAATTGGAAATATTTTAAATTTAAGATAAAATTCCCTTAACTTTGTGCTCATCACTAATATATCATTGTAAGGCCACCTCGCCGATACCACATCTCTCCTTCTGGGTGG
>JABUQX010053605.1:45000-47232 GCA_015478945.1 Trachelipus rathkii | reverse complement strand
GCATACTTTTTCACTGTCTTTTGATATTTCGGAATCTCTTTCCAGCTAGATACTTTCAATAACCTGAAAGAACGTATGCTGCGACGCTCTTCCTCGCTCCGTTTGTGCTATAGCGTAATCTATTATCAGTTTTGCATAGTGCAATAGTTCCTTTCGGCATTGTCGTGTGTGACACTTTAATGTATTTCGGTAACTGCTTGTGCATCTCTTATAGTCCGTTCTTTCCGTCCATGTCCAATGGTTCAACCTTGAGGAAAATGTGGAAGTCCAACGTAATCTTATCTTGACGACCACAAATGGACTGGCATTTTCTGTTATCTAAAAGTCGGCTGTGTTTTGTTATGAAGTGATCTTCATCCTTACGAATACAAAGTTGTTATCTGGACATTATTCTTACACTTGTTCCTTCTTTGTTATATGCGCAGAGCTCTCAGACCTCAATTCTATTCTCATATTCATTTCCTAGCTACTTCATCATCCATAAATGCAAGAGCTGCAAGTTCTTCTCCTATAAATACCACAAGTGACGTTTAAGAGCTTTACTAGCTACTACTGATAATTCATAATCGTCGCATTCCAGCTCTTGAAAGTACTTCAAGTCATTTCTTGGGGCTGAAAGCTGTGATGGGGCTGGAAAACCAATTGGAACATAAAACGTTCACGAAGTTTGCACAATCTTGTCATTGCAGCTGTCTCTTTGCTCAGTATATTAAACTGCAACCTAAACAAGACTTTTTCAATGAATAAATGACGTGCCATCCATCATGCTCGATGTAGAGCACCAGGTTTGAAAAGAAAACGTTTCTCAAGGGTTTCCCACATAAATAAAACAACTGTCACGCTCTAATAGTTCTCTATTAATCATCCGTGGTGGCTTTCTTTACATTAACTGCTCACATAAAAAGCTAAGACATTTTCTGTCCATGAATTACTAATACTCACTATCTAATACTTTTCTTTATTAATTTTTTTCCAAATTTCTGGAAACGTTTTGAAACAGGTCATGTCTGGTCCTGATTCAATGACAGTACATTTGCCTAAGGAGAGATTTGACTATTTCGCTGATATGTGCGACATGCAAAGGCCAGACGACTTCTTTTCAGCTTCTTTGCTATAATCTTACAAGCCTCACTTTTGGTTCCGGTATGCTTGCTGTTTGTGTCAAAACACATTCCTATTATGCTATCTTCCAAATTCCCAATATTTCAAGCACTGCTACTACAACTTTCATGCAAACATTTGCACGGTTCCTCTTCAAAAGTTTGGAACACCCATCAACTTTTGATTTCCCCTCCACCAGTTACGAGCTTGCTCGACGTTCGGACCTCGTCTTCTCGGTTACATCCAACAATACTACCATCCATGTACAGATGTCAGTAAACCCCAGATGTTTGTTTAATTTTCCCAGCACATTGCTTTTACGAACCGCAGACCTTTCGCCGCCCGTAATGTACTTCTGCTTTTACAATATTTATCAATTTTTTCCCAAGCGATTTGCAGTAGCTGTTATACTAAGATCGGCACGCGACACTCATTTTCATCTATCCAAAGGCCCTTGCTACACGCAGGGGTTTGATTATATGAGCGTTCCTTTGCACTTA
The DNA here is from genome assembly GCA_015478945.1 of Trachelipus rathkii. Taxonomy (NCBI): domain Eukaryota; kingdom Metazoa; phylum Arthropoda; class Malacostraca; order Isopoda; family Trachelipodidae; genus Trachelipus; species Trachelipus rathkii. Next base: position 45,631 of record JABUQX010053605.1, on the reverse strand, counting down.
CATGGTTCGACTCTGGGCGGTCCAGGTTGGGGTTTCTTTCATGCTAGAGGAACACCACCATCCACACTAGTACATTCTTGCAGAATAAGTAATTGTTCCTCCTGCAGACGAACTTCCCTTTCATGTTCTATTACTTTTCTTGTTTTACACTTTCTTTCATGTTTTACAGTATATTTTTTATCCACATTTCTCATATGCCCTAACCTACCTTTTTCTCTCTGAGCTTTAGTAAGATTTACCAGTTTCCTGTTCCTTATCCTTCTTGTCTTCATTTGATTTTTTCATTGCCGTTTGTATGTGTTGAATCATAAATCATTTTAAGCTTTCTTTAGTAGTCTCTGTTTTCATTTGTTTTTGACTTCTCCGTGATTTCAATTTAAAGTGATCTGTATTGATTCACATGGGCTTTCTAATCATTTGTTAAAAACATCATGTTGGCCTTCGTGGGTAATCTTTGCTCTCGCTTAGTGTTATTCTTTTGTCAAAGAATCTTTCTTTTCTTGTACTGATTTCTTATTATATCCTCCGACATATACGGTAGCTTATTGTATACATCGCAATTGATGGAAGTTTCTGTCTAAGGTCATGTTTTCTGATATTTGCCCAATAAGCCAAACATGTGTAGCCGATC
>JABUQX010053605.1:0-40000 GCA_015478945.1 Trachelipus rathkii | reverse complement strand
TTAGTTATTACCAAGGGTCTGCAGTCAAGCGATTTTTGCTGCAAACCAAATTGGAGTCGAGAAAGCTTGACGGCTCTCCAGAACAGGAGTAAGCGGCCAGAAACCATTTTTTTCAATAATTTACAGGAGTGACAGGTTAGCGAATTCGTCTTTGTTGTCTGCCAACTTTCGGGATTTTTCCAGTTGGGAATAGGACTTTACAAAGCTGTGGTCCAATACGATGGACAAAAGAAGATTTGATCCAGTTTCTATGTAAATCCAGCAAAAATGCTGACGCCGAAGGATGGATATGACGGAGCGATGAGTATACGTAGTCTGTCTGGGACAAGGGCACAGTCTTTGCTATTTGCCAATGCAGTTTTGTACTCTGCAAGTGTAAAAGACGGTGTACGGTATGATCTTTCCCTTCACTGTTTGCAAGTTGCTAGTGCTGTGTCAAGTTCTCAGTTTTTGAGAGGCTTCAGTCTGTTAGCGGAATAAACTCGGAATGCTAGCAAGCTATAACCTAAACGCATCCGGTTACCATGCGGAGCGGAAATCGTATCAGTTATACAGGCCCATAACGGAGGACTTGTGTGTGAGGAGTTATTGGAGCGACGTGATATTTTCTGTGCAACTTTTTCACACTAAAGGAAGGGAGTTGAGTTAACATCGATATGTAAGTTCGTAAAATATTATTTCGCGTTTTGACGATTATTCGCGAGATCCGCTCCAGGTGCTTTACAATATCATGTTCGGGTGGTACAGGTTTTTTGTATTGCCTGTAGAGTTTCTTCTTCTCTCAGTTGGTTGTGCGCACTCTTGGGACACCAGGGGTGCCGACTGCCTGCTGGGAACGACTGCTGGGATGCAAGTTCCGCCTGCGCGAGATGCTACTTTCTGGAAGAAGCAAAAGACATCATCAACATTTGGAAATCGGTTTTTGAAAGGAGAAAGAGGAATAGCTGTGCCTGATAAAAGGGAGCCCACTCTGCTCGATCATAACGCCAGCTGGAGTTGGGTTTTGCATTGGTCTTGGAACGAAGCTCATTTTAATGCTATTGGGTTAATGATCGCCTGCGAATAAATATCAAGAGGACAGGTTAAAAAACGATCGAATAGGAATGGGAGCAAAAGGGAATATCAATTACAAGAAGAAGTTGAGGACACAAAGGCATAGGTAGGGAGTCCTGTGTTAAGCATCCCAGGGAAAAGGGGCTTAGGAGATCTATTAAGTTCTTGGACTTGATGAAGTGACAGAGTCACCCCATTAGGGGTGGCGGAGGTTGACGTCAACCTAATAAACAACCGGAGATAGGGGCTGTTTAACAAAGTCAGCTTAAAGTCGACCTTAGTAATTCCACTACTCGACGTAGTAGATTGAACACTTATAGTAAATGTCGATGGACACAGTGAATTCTTGCCGCTACTGCATTAAGTTTGGTTGGAGAGGGACTGGGGAATAGGGGATAAATTTGTGAATGAGTATTCCTGCACTTCTTTATTCATTGTCACCTCTTTCTATGAAGTTAACGGCGATTTATTTCAGGAGTGGTTGAAAGAAGTCACGAGACATAGTCACAAGTTCCTGCACATATACGCTTTGGTGTACAATATGTTTATTAGTTGAACAAGTTCTTCTAAATTAGAGTAATAGCCACGACAATTCCATGGAAGGAAAGTAGTTGGTGAGTGATGAAATATTATGATGGTGGTCTATTAGAGACAATTGTCTCTATGTGACTGGGGGTAATAGGTAGGGTGGGTTCAGATGGAGGAATGTTGAGACCGTGGGTCTCGGCGAGGGAGGGGGAACAAAACCTTGGGGGAAAGGGTAGTCATACACCAGATTTTTTAGGTTGTATGACCTCTTTTAGGGGGAGTTTTCAGATGTTTTGGTGAGGGGGGGGGGGGGTAAGAGCTTCAACCATGAATGCGAGAAAGTTGATTCAACCAAATCCCAACTTTGTTATTGTGGGCTCTTGGTTGGTTATAGAAGGATTCGATTCATGCTCATATTTATTGTGAGAAGCAGTATCAAGAATCCGCTTGGCAAGCAGATTCAGAAATGTGGGAGGGACATAAGTTGTTTCCATGGAATGGGGAAGGAAGGTGTAACTGGAAAGGGTATTGTCTTTTTGAGATGTGTTGGGGTTTACGACATTGATTTCCATATGGATTCGATGAAGTGGTAGGGCTGATTCTGGAGAATTTTTCCAGTCTTCATCATGTGGGTGTTTGGGAATTGGCAGTTTGATTGGGAATGGGACCTCTGGGTCTATTCTCATTGCCTCCAACAGACCAGGAATGCTTGGAGCGTTTGCTGTGTTTACGTTGAACGTTTTTCCATTTCCCACCTTTTCTCAGAGTGGTTTTTTTACAGGCATCATTAGAAAGATGGGTCTTGCATCCAAGCACCATTTGGAGCTTGTTATGCGAATTCATCTTCTAGGTATAGAATCCTTAGAGAGAGCTGATAAAGGAAACTTGGGAGAAGAGTTATAGGAAGAATCAGAAGAACTAAAACTGTCTTGTAGACTATTAGTGATGGTTGATTGGGGGTTTGTTCATTAGCTGGGATTGTTTGGGTACAGTCCTTTGAAGCCTTTGCTATTGTCTCAGAAGTAGGACTTATGGCGAGGTCTTTTCTGAGTTGCAATTTTTACATCTGGGGTTACTGTGTTTTGTTTAAAAATTCGGTTGGAGTATTTTAACGAATAATCTTTATCTTGGCAAATATTCTTTTCTGTGTGTTTTTGAAACATCATTTACCAGGGGTTATAGTAATAGTGGGAGGCGATTTAAGGACAAAGGAGACCCTCCTCTTGCATTAGAGTTTGGTGAACCAGTTTGGTGAGTATGGGACAGTGTGTCTTGGCAGGAAGTGTTTTCAAATTTTGTATTGGATGAGCTAACTTAGTTTCATTGCTAGCTTGTTGAGAGTTAATAATCAGGATAGGCTTGTTGATGGCTTTTTGAGATGGGGAGATTGAATCAAGGGCGCTTTTGTACTCTTTGCAAGTTGGTAGTGTGGGGCAGGTACAGGTAGACAGGTTGCAGTACCGTACTTGCCTGAGTTTCAATGGAATTTAAGAGAGGAGTTCTATTAGGATAGGGGTGTGTTGGCGGATTAACACGGGGAGGCGTGGGCGCAGCGCTGTAATTGTGGCGTAAGATTGGTTTTGATTTGTCTGATATTTTCATTGAGCTGGCGACTATATGCATCTCTCGCTGCTCAATATTGTATAGTACATAGCTCTTTAAAACCTCCTGTTCAAACAGGTAGATCGGGCAATTGAAGAGGAAGCACTGTGGGGTCTTTCACAGTTTCTGCAGTTATGGTATTTTCACAGGGTGTGCAAATTAATTTCTCTGCCAGATTGGCATGATCTTCTTGTCCCCTTTACAGTATTTTCAGGATGACCAAACCGTTGGCATTAAGCAACGTCTGGTCGAGGGATAAACGTGGGAACACTGTGACTTTGTGAACCCTATTTTTATCTTTGTAGGTGGAAAAGGGGTATTAAAAGTCAGCAGTAAACGGGGATTTGGTTTGTCACTAGTAGGGTTAGGGGAAATCTATTAACGTTTGTAACGGAAAATCTTTTCTGTTGAAGCTCTTCCAAATGACAGCTGTTATCTTCGTCTTCTTGTTCATAACAATATAATCGTGCCTTTGATGTGTTAAATATTTCAACCAGGAGTACGAAATAAGAGGAATATTTGCGAGAGCCGTTAAGGATGACAGATGGAACTTTGATTTCGGTTAGCAGCTTTTACGAGAAGGAACCAATTCTCATCATTGTGACTGGAGGGTCTTCAACTCTAAAGTTTTTTCAAGTGCTCTACTGAGAAGAATGGTTCTGTGCTCAGTAAGAGCTTTGGAGGTTGTGGATCCATTTCTCCGCTCTAGGACACTGAAGGGCAGTATTCCTGCCCAACAGTATCCAGAAGCCCACCCACAACTTGCAGTTACATAGACAGCGGTGAGGAGTATAATTTTATATCTACTATTATAATATATAACTTATATATACATATATATATATATATATTATATTACTATATATATACTTATTAATTTATTATTATTATATATATATATGTAAGGGGGTGTGAATATCCCCCTTTTCTTTTCTCTTTTTTTGTTGTTTTAAGTGGTTTCCAATTTTAAGTGGTTATATTTTGTATTGTTATTCAAGTTATTACCCATCCATCGTTCATACTATTGTTTCATTTATGATCATTAAATTAATAAATTGTTACTACTATATATTGATCTTACTCAAATTCTTAGGTTATTTATTTTAACTCGCTGCGTTTTAGTCTCGAATTTTAATTCTTTAGTATTTTGATGCAATAATGTCCTAAGTTAGTTTATGTGATAATATTGGACATCCCTGACACTGTTTGGATTAAAAGATTAGCTTGTATGCTTATACAAAACAAAGAAAGTCAATTTATGGAATAAAGCATCCTCTTGTATGTCTATACAAAGGACTTTGCAGGTTAGTAATTAATATAGAGAATCAATTAGATTTAAGTTCATAATAAATGCATGGCTGGCTAAATACTTTATATTATATATAAATGCTTGGATGCTTTTAAGTACTTAAAGATTATAAGCAAATAAATCTCCCAATATTCCAGTTGCTCCTGCGCTGTATCTTCGATCCCAGTCAATCCTGCAGTTCCCTTTTTACAAATAGAACCCCTCCCAGTACGGCCTACCAGACCAGGGTATGTATTACCTAAATAAAAGATAAAAATTACTATTAAGTTTATAATTTATAATGAATAAAATAATTAATTAAATATAATAAAAATGAGAAACTGGTGAACTCATACATGTGTTTATGTTTTCCCCAGGGTTCTATTTTGCAGTTCTATCATATCATAGGTTTTCATTTGGAAGAAACCTGTATTTCTATCTGCCAATGCTGATCTTTTGATAAGCTTCTTTGTGAAAAAGCTTCTTAACCATAATTTCTCTGTGAGGATTTTGTTACCCCAAAAAGCTGGATTTATCCTGAAAATTACCCGATACTTCCCATCCCGCGGTATCATATTTATTTAATGGCAAAAGTGGATATAAAGTTAAGTGAAGGAACTTGGTTGTGACAATACTTCTCTAATTTTATAATTACACCCCGACTTCTATTATAAATCTTGTTTAAGTGTACAGAAAATATAAAAACATTGAACTTCTATTAAAAGCTTATTATTAAAATACTTTAAAATACTTACTTAGTAATTAAATGAATTGTTTCTACTGTTCATAAAATATTGTAAATAATTATTATTATATTCCCTCTTTATTTCTCTCGAACCACAATAGTAATTGCTACTCAATATAGCTGTATGATTGATATGGTTAATATTAACCGAATAAAAGCCTCTAATTAGGCAAGCGTGCTTGTGAAGATCCTTATTTGTATTATAAAAGTATATATTTGATCTCTGAATGTAGATAAGTTTTGGATTAGTTTATTAAAAATATAACCAAAAAGGGTGTCATTAAAACCCCTCTTTAAATTCTTTAAATTAATAAATAGTGTAAAAGTTTCCTTTGCTAAAAAGTAAAAATCTGAAAGAACCAAATCACCCACGGTTAATCTGCTGCACCTGTGCAATACGGTGAAAGAGTTACAGGGTCCTGCGACAAATTGACCCTCCTTAGCACAAAAGTCTATATTCTCTCTGCAGTGTGAAGGGAAATTGGAAAGGAAAGAGAATATCTTCTCTACACATCTCTTACATCCTTATCAGGTAAATAAATAAGAGATACTTAATAATAATTTCCCATTTAATTTTCATAGGTTAGGATTAATCTTTAGTATATTATATTCGATATTAGTTTCTATTATATAAATATATATAATAATATATATATTAAGGGAAGTAACATTCCATAGTATAAGGGTCATCCGTATTTCTAGACCATTCTACAAATATTGGTGATCCTGGAATTACTCTCCCTTACATAGACTCATTAAATCGCAATTTAATGAGCCGAAGAAAACGGGATGCTTTCAACCATTGCAAAAGGAATGGCGCTGTTACATTCGGACAGTTTCCTCCCTCCCCTCTATTTAGCTGCTTGAAGCAAGCATTGAAGAAATAAGAAAAAAGAAGAAGGATTTGCAGTGCTTTTTAAAATATATGTTAAAATAGTAAAGTTTTAAAAGTGAAAGTTATTTAAAAGTTAATTAAAGTTAAAGCTCTTTTAAAAGTTAAATAAAAATAATAAATAAAGAAAAATTTTTTCAGTGCCATTGGTACCATTAGATTGCCAAATGTGGTTTTTTTAAAAATTTTATAGAAGTGAAAAAAGATCAAGCGCTTTGCAATAGGTTAAAGTTGCCAAGCATCAGTTTTCGTAATAAATTTATAATTATAAATAAATTTATAAATGATAAAATAATAAAGTTATAATGTGTTTTTTTAATAATTGCAAATAAAATTGCAAGTAAAATTAATAAATAATATAAATATAAAATATTTTAGATATATTTAGATAGATGAATAAAGTGACACTGAATGTGCCAAAATGAGATGGCGTAGTGATGTCATATAAAGTTGCAAGGTTTAAAAATAAAATTTTCAAAGGTATTTTATGAAAATAATATGAAAATATATATAAGAATAATGTGTCATTATGAGTTATGAATAAAAAATAATAGGTAAGTTTTTTAAATAATATTTAGGTTGCAAAATAGAACTTGCACTAAAGAAGCAACCCAACGTAATAGTTGCCAAATTTTTGCTTGCTCGCAAGCACAAGAGTTTACAAGACGACGAATCCAAATCATATTTAGAGAGTTGGCATATATCGCTACATGAGCAATTACGATAGTATAATTTATAAATACATTAAAATATCTTTTAAAATTTGTAAAAGTACATATTTTTAAAGGTTGTTAAAATTATTAAATGAGCTACAAAATCAAAATGACAAAGATTAATAGTAACTAAGTTGCTTTAATATTTTTTTATTTGCTTGCAGCAGAGAACAAGCAAATTTTGAGAGTGCCACATGTCACTGCCTCCAACAATTGTTTTTTTTAAAGGAATAGATGTATTATGTATTATAAAAATAATTATAAATAGAAAGATAATATTGTTTTAAATAAAAATAAAAAATAATAAAAATTTTATAGATTAAAAGAATAAAGAAAAAATTTTAAATTTAAATTTTAAATTTTAAAATTAAATAAATTAAATGTTCTTCAAAGTAATAAATGTATTATATAAAGAAAATATTTAGTAAATAGAAAGATAATATTATTTTAAATAAAAATAATAAAAAATAATAAAGGTTTTATAGATTAAAAGAATAAAAACAAGAGGTTTTTATTAATAATAAGTTTTATAAATTTTATAGAAAGTTTAAATTTTAAATTTTAAAATTTTAAAAGAGTAGCGTCGGGCGGGGTGACGTGGACCACTTTAGGTATAACTTGGTCTCCCGACTCTCCCCTAATGCACTTTTTGGAATTTTTTTTTTTTTGTAAATCACGGCCCTATAGTCGGTCATAAGCACACAAAAAAATAATAATGTAATTCTAATAATAAAAGTTTTATTAAAGTTTGAATAACGCTGAGTCAGCCTGACCGTGGAGGGGTGAAGCGGACCACCATTGAGGGGTGACTTCGGACCATTGTTTTAAATTTGTCTTTTAGTATAAATTCAATTTTATATTTTAATTTTTACTTAATATAATAATTATTTATATTAAAATTCGTAATAAGTAATAAAAATGTCAATAATGATAAATAAAATAAGAATAAAAATAGGTGGTCCGATTCACCCCCTCTCCGCTCAAAAATTTTAACACTTTTTTTGAATCTTCCCTTTTTTTTTTTTTTTATTAAAATTTACCATTCATTTTTAAAAAATTTTTGACTTAATTTAAGTAACTTTTTTATTATATTTAATTATTTTTTGTATAAAATGTCAATAATAATACGTAAAATACGAAAACAATGGTGGTCCGAGTCACCCCTCCATCAATTTTTACGGCGGGGTGAATCGGACCAAGTTAGGCCCCGTTTTTTTGCCACTAATACTGTTTGGATCAAAAATTTACTTTGCCAGTTTAAAGCTAACATACTCGAGTGTATCCACTGAAAAAATAATTAAAATCGATCCACAATTTTTCATTTTATAATGAAGTTAAAAAAACTCACATTTTTCAAAAGAGAAATTCTATTGAAGGACATTTTGTACCCTAATTTCCAACAATTTTTAAAAATATAAAAACTTTCTAGAATTAAAGATGATCTAAATAAAACTTGTAGTACTACTGCGTGGCTATTAAATGAGCGAAAATTTTTTTTATTTTTTTTATTATTTTTTATTTTATTTAGAGTGGACCGAATCACCCCTCCTAAAGAGGCGGGCCCAGTCACCCCGCCTGACGCTATACCTCTAAAATGGTTTTCTTTTTTTTATTGAAAGAAAACTACATAGATTTTTATATAAATGGATAACTTAAATAAAAATTATTAAATCCAATAAAAAAAAAATATTTGAACATTTTTTTATTTAAGTTTTTTAAATATGATTAAAGATTTTTTCTATATATATATATATATATATATATATATATATATATATATATATATATATATATATATATATATATATATATATATATATATATATTTTATATAACAAATATATTCTAAAATGAATCATAGTATAATTAATGAAATTTTTAGCTCTTCGTATATCGAAAAAATAAGAATAAGTATAAGAGATATTAAATCTGATGTCTTAATAATATAATAATAATAATAATATAGGTTAAGAGAAAAAAGATTAAGAAGATTAAACCATTATTTTTATTTTACTTCTCAGTTTATTGTAATTTTGAAACCAATGATAATAATGAATATGTAGAGTTGGAAGTACAAAGGTTATTAGACAGCCTTTTAATAGAAAAATAAGAGAAGCAAAAAAGTTAGTTGATAAAAAACAACCAATTCATTTAATGAAAAAAGAATGTAGAGAACTAATAAGCAATGATAAAAATAATGTTGACATACAATCTACAGTTAAAGCAGTTGTAAAAGAAGAAATTCCTGCAACTGTATGTAGCAAACAAATAAACATAAAAGTGGAAAAAATACCACTTCTGTGTTAAAATATAATTTTATGGTGCAATACTTTCAAATAAATTTCCAATAAGTAAACTTAGTAGTACGAATTCTAAAAAAGAAAATATAGAGAAGAATAAGTACAAAAGAGCAGATTTTAAAGTTTTTGGATCAACTTGTTGAGAAATTTTACTACGGAGATGTTTTAATGCGTCTAAAAACTAAAGTCAATGCGGGCAACCTGAGCATATCTAAAGCGAATTTTAAAAGTAATTCGTCAAAGCCTTGTCAAGAAACAAAAGCTTCTAAAGTTAAAACTAAAGTAATGAAGTCTCTTCCAAAGTTCAAAGTTCCTATTGTTAAGGAAAATAAAAAGTCAACATTTAAAAATGAAAATGAGTTTGAAGATATAAAAGATAAAGGTTTAAAAAACCACAAAGATTTAGTTCAAAATTCAAGCAAAGAAAATAAAGACAAAAAACAAAGTAAGACAAAACCTAAGTTGTTTTTTAAACAAAAAAAGACAAAACGTATTAACAAGCAAAGAAAGAATAATATTTTAAGAAGTTATAAAAAACTTTGTGAACCAAAGTTCAATAAGAAACAAGGAAGAAAAAGTACATTTCATAAAAAGAAAGACTTTTTCAATATAGTTGAGTTTAATAAAAGAAAAATGAATGATATCACGAAACATTTTTGTTTTCGAAAAGTCAGAAAGAATAAAATATCATTTTTTATTCTTATAACCCAGAGAAAATTGTATATAGGATTTAATATGTTTTCAAATATGCTTTCACGAAAGAGATTGAAAATTGACTTGATATTTTAGTGTAAGTAAAAGGAAAAAGAAATTTAATATTTCTTTTTATTTTGTTTAAATGAAAGGGTTAAATAAATTAATAAAGTTTCCGAAAACGATTTCTAGTGGAATGAAAATTGGCGAGAGTGATTGGAGAACGAGAATTTTTCCACCCCAATACGCACTGTCTCTAGCCTGAATGGCCAGAGAACAAGCATGATCGAACCATGGTTTAATGAGGAGAGAAAGATTTAGTTAAGAAGGAATGAACTTGCTAGTCCCATCAACGATTACATCCCCCTACTTATCTTTTAATATTTTATATACATCCATCATTATTCCTAACTGAGGTAGCCAATTTGCTATCATCTGCAAACTTAGAAACCTTGCATTTAAGTCCCTGGTCTAAATCATTAATTTATATGAGGAACAATAGTGGCCCCAGCACTGAACCCTGTGGGACACCACTCTTCACTATTTCCCATGATGATTTATTCCCATTTAGTTGTACACATTGTTTTCTATCTCGCAACCACTCTTTAATCCAACCATGTACCACTCCACCTATACCACATTGCAATAACTTTTTCATCAGCCTTATGTGGGGAACCTTATCAAAAGCTTTACTAAAGTCTAAATATTACAATATCAACTGGATCTCCTCGGTCGATGCAGTCAGTAATGTATTCCCATAAATTCTAAAAGGTTTGTCTGACATGACCTACCCTTTCTGAACCGTGCTGAGAGTCATACAATACTTGTTATCTTCTAAATATTTCTCTATATGACCTTTCTTAACTTTTCCAGAACCTTTACCACCAGAGATGTTAAGCTAACTGGCCTATAATTTTCCAAATCTTCCTTACTACCTTTCTTATAAATAGGCACAACATATGCCATTTTCCAGTCATCTGGTACCTCACCAAATGTTATAGATCGCTTAAAAATCAAATACAGTGCCTTGCAATGCTGGTACTACCCTCTTTCAGAATTCTACCATTATACCATCAGGGCCTGCAGCTTTACTTGGGTCCATATGTTCTAATAACGTTTTATATCTTTTACTTCAACTTCAAATTTCTGTAGCTATTTGTTACATGCATACAAGACCTATTAGTCTCCAAACTATTATCTAAATCTTTTCCTCAGTAAACACTGAGCAAAATAAGCATTGAAAATGTTGAACATTGCATTGAACTCACTAAATTTTCCCCAATTTTGAATTGGACCAATTGTCTCTATTCCTTACTTTTAAATTTATAAAAGCTAAAAAACTTCCTTGCTAAATTAATTTCTAACTATTCCTTGCTAAATTAATTTCGCCTCTCTCTTTGCTTTTTCTTATTTTCCTTAAGTTCATTCCTTTTTTCCTATAATTTTCTAAATCAATCCTTAGTTTACTTTGAATCATTTTAAAACATCTACGCTTTTCATTACATTTTCTCTCTTATCTCTCTATTCCACAAACAGGTTTTCTCTTCGCCACCCTTAATGGGTTTATCTTTAAACATACTGAACTGAATATTCATTAAATTTGCTTAAAATGTTCCTACATGATAAAACAGTTTTGGTCTTTAAACTCTTTATCGCAGTTAGTTGTACTAAAAGCCATGTTCGAAATTTTGGGTAAAATTGCCATTTCGAAAATCTAAGATCTTTTCCTTATTAACTTGCATCGTTAGTTAATATTAAGTCTAGTAGTGCATCGTATCTTGTGGGTTCTTGGACCATCTGGGTCAAAAAGTTATCTAGTAATACAATTTATGAATGCAGAAACTACTATGGTCCAATGTTCGACAAGGAATCCAATGAAATTGCCCGGCAAATTAAAAATCACCATTATGCTATACCTTTTTTCTTTTCTGTGGAAATGCTGTCTCTATTTCTTTCACAATTTCCGCGTCTAATTCTTGACTCTGGCCAGGAGGTCTATAAAATGCCTCTATTCTATATGATTTACCAGGAGGTCTATAAAATGCCCCTATTCTATATGATTTTATTGTAAAATATAAGAATATCACCCAGCACTGATTCATTATCAATGATTCATTTTAAAGTCAGTCATTAATAAAGATTGAATATTGCTTTCAACATAAAGCACCACACCACCACCCTTCTTTCCTCTACGCTGTATAAATAAAGTGAATATCCGTCTATTTCATAAATTCTGAAAGGAGTTCCAATTATAATTTCTCAATAAAAGGAAGTTTTGTAGAAATAAATGTCTAATATATATATATATACTATATATATATATATAATAATATATATATATATATATATATAATATTATAATATATATATATATATATATATATATATATATATATATATAATATTCACTCAAACCTTTGCCCCCCTAAATCGAAATCACTGCCTACAACCCATATATATATATATATTTATATATACATATTTATATAAATAATATATATATATATATATATATATATATATATATATATATATATATATATATATATATATATATACCGTCAAATGGGGGAAAATGGGTAATATTTGGGCTTTTTTTTTTTTTGATGAGTCATGAAAAATCGAAATTTCAAGTTACACCCATTTTTAAATGTTTGTTCTCAAATTCAAACCTTCTTAAATGTTATTGAATAAAGAAAATATTAAAAATGTGAAAATAAATATTTTTAGTAATTTTTTGAAAAATGCTGGTGAAAAATTTTTTTTGAGGTAAAACTGGTAAGTGCATCGGGTAAAAATGGTAATTTAATTTTAATTTCTCATATGTTTGTGACTTACTAATTTAATTAATAAAAATAAGGTAATAACAAGTATTAAAACGTGTTAAAAAATAAATTTGGGTAAAAAAAACAATGTAAAATTAAACTATCACTAGCATTACTGAGCACAATATTTTTTGGTTTAACTTCATTACTGTACGCCCGATAGCTCGAAAAACTACGATACTTACAAGAAAACCAATTACATATTTAAAATCAGCGTATAAAGCTTAATTTCGTGTTATGTAAAAAAAAAATTATTAAATAATATAAAAAAAAATTATTATTATTTTTTTAACAACATTCCTGTAATAAGCTTTATCGCTGATTCAAATATGTAATTGGTTTCTTGTAAGTATTCGTAGGTCTCGAGATATTGGCATACTATAATGTAAAGTTTGGCGCTAACTTTTTTTTTACGTACATATTATCAAAATATAATCTATTAAATACACAGTTAATATAATACATACCTAGGTATTTATACTTCTATTTATATAATAAAGGGAAAATATTATTAAAAACTAAAAAAAAAAATTATTTATACATGAAAATATATTTAAATATAGTTACGCAGTTTTTTCCCCTACCGGTTTTAACCCCAAAAGGGAAACCCACTTAATAACTTAAAAATAATATCACTAAATGCAATTACATACATGGAAACTCTTAATTTTACAACTTTCTATATGCTGTTAATGCGAAAGGATGATCTCTTCAGTCTTAGAGATTGTGCAGACCTTAGCATTTTTTTGCAATTTTTCAAAAAAAATTTTTTTCAAATGGGGGAAATTTTTTTGAACTGAACCTCTAATTTATTGGATTTAATTTTGAAATAATATTAAAATATAGTCTTTTATCTAACAAAAAAACCTTTCCCCAATTTCATAACGGTTGCCATTATGAAAATATAGCACATTTTCTAAACTTACCCGTTTTACCCACTGAAACCAGTTTTCCCCCATTTGACGGTATATATGTGGAGGAGAGCAGAGCAGGAGGGCATTTGAAAAAACTTTAAAAACTACTACAATTTAGACAAAGGATTAATTAATCAGGTTTTTTTACCTTCTTTCTATAAGCTCTGCAATCCTGGGTTAAATTTAAGATGAGAACTCATCTATACATACAATAGGTATTAATAAATTATTTGTTCTAAGATAAAATACATCAATTTATCCTACCTGTACATTAAAATTGATGACTGGAGATATTCTCAAACTCGTCATCCATGCAATTGATATACGTCAGGGAAAGCCATTAATTTTTCTCTTACGGGAGTTCTCTCATGTCACGGGACTTGGTGATACTGCCTGACCGAATTGCTTAAATGGGTTGTGAAGGGATATTTTATATTATATTTATAAATAAAAGTTAATTAAGAAGGGGAATAATAAACATAACATAAGAATCGATTTTAATAAACTATACCAAATTTATAAGGTCAACATTCACTACTATCGAGTGAACAACAACATGAATGTAAGGCATTTACCACACATCAATTACTAAATAAATAAATAGTTCCACTTTTTATAATAATAAGCTTGACGAAAGGCAAGCAGAATAATTAACAATCTGACTACAACAAAACTACAAGTACTATCACAGGACTTGGTTCTAACTTTACAAGATTGTTTCTAATGCCCAACATGCAACTAAGGTGGTACTATAGAACATACACTCAAGATATATAAACTTAGCTTTAAAGTATTTGTAAAATATTTGGATGAAGACAATTATTATTCTAGTATTATAAAGTAGGACATTAAGCAGTTAATGAAAGTTTCTCTTCTCGTTTCAGCATTACATCACTCTGTTTGCTTCACATACTCATTCCAGGAAAAACCAACAAAAAAGAAAAACCTAACAATAAAACAATTGCATAAATTAATTCATATATTTAGTAGTTCATATTGATTGTTTTTAATAATGCAATTGTCCAATAACTTACCCCTATACTTGTAATGTTAAGCCGGGGTTTTTCTTTATTTTCAGAATACTTTAGTTGTTACACCAACTCAACGAGCTTTGTCAACACTGCAAACAGTAAGTACACATTGTTTTAAGTTTTATCGTTGATGCTGTAGAAGACGAAGGTGAGTATGAAACTTCAAGGCGGCAATATTTTTTATTAATTAAGACAAGAATCAGTTTACAACCTGATTATAGTTACTAACCTTAACCACTAGAAATTTCAGTTTGTGTCAACTTTTTCACTATTTCCATCAGTAAGATTTTTGTACTTTATAATTTGTCTTTCTTCCAGATTTGTGATTTATTTTATAGTCCGTGATAAATCACATCAAATTAATAAACTTAACTTTAGAAACTTTTAGATTAAATAGATTAATTAATAACATAACATTTCACATCATCATCACATAAGAATATCTAGAATATCTGCTTAATAAAAGAAATTACATATTAAATAATAAATGTTAAGTTCAAAGTGTTTGAAATAAATACATACATAAATGATTACAGAGAATTTCCAATCGGAAAGTCTCTCATTTTTCCTTAATACTAAAAACAAAAACAAACCACCTGCATGTGTTTAAATCCCCCTTACACTCCCCCTCGCTAAGCTTGATTCCCCCCCTTGGATTACGACAACCAAAGGGTGGAGCACCAAACCCCTACAGCGAGATATGAGGGAGGATTTACCTATTAAGTTAGAACTGTCCAGTACTATATGCAATTAAATATATTAAATAAACATCAACTCATTGACAAATATATACAAACAAAACAAAATTATATTAAATACATCATTAATTAATTTGGGGCAGTAAATAAAGAAGAAACATTTTTGGAGGTTGCCCTCTCCTCTCTTATAATATTAATCCAACTATCAGTGATCTTATCTCTTTGCTGTTCTGATAATTGATCCCAACCTAGTTGATTCATGGTCCACCTAGCTGTAGTGCGTAACAAGACAGCAATTTGAGGATCCATAGGTGTCAGACAATCAATATTAGAATTTACAGAAGAATATTGGGAAATGGAATTTGGATTCCCCACAACATATGACAATGGTTTATGAGTAAAAGAGGGAGGAGGATACAAAATTCTACCAAAAGAAGGTTGAGGCGGTGGAACAAAAAGAACACTTTGCTCCGGCCTGGGAAAAGAATACAAATTTGATAAATTAGATGGATAATATTCCTGATTTACATTATACATTTCTGGTATTACCGGTTCACTTACATTTTTTCTTTGATCCAAACCTATTCTATATTGGGGAGCAGAAGAAGTCGAAGGTTGTGAGTCTGACTGAAATTCATTTCCATATTGGTCTCTTTCAGGCATTGACATCCATGATCGTGAACGTCGTCCAGAGTTAATTCGTGCAGGTATTTTATATGGTGGTCCATAAGAAATTCGCAAAGAGGTAGCCTCTTTTACAAACAATTCATGATGTTTTTCGAAGAAAGCCTCTAAAAATCGCCGATTTGGATGTTGCCCATCCGGAAGAAGTGGCGAATCCATTGTCAATGTCATCCGAGCCATATATTTTCCATGAGGAGTGGTTACATTTTCTTCCCCATCAGGACTGACGTGATGGTAAAAATCTAAAATTTCTTTGGCTTTTAATATCTGTTTATCAGGCCACTCGAATTGAGGGTTACACAAAGTCTCAAACAGATTAAAACTGTAGATCGCATGATCTCTTATAACTTCTGGATTCAAAGTGGGATCATCTTGACAATATTCCTGGAAAGATTCACCCCAATCACGCACTATTCTCTTTTTATTAAAAGTATAAATGTCTTGGGGTGTTGGAATGACAAGAAAAACCTTTACTTTTGGATTGATTCGCTGTGCGAACTTGGTGATTCTAGTCATAATTGCTGGCACTCCTTCAATACTAAAGTCGTTGACTGGCTCAAAGGCTGTTGTAGTAGCTTTATCATCATTTGTAAGATATTTAGGCTTCCACGCCAAGGTAGACAAGGACCAAATGAGTATATGTGAAACATCCGCTGACATCAAGGTTTCCACTCGGGTAGGACATGCAGAAATATGCCAACCCACACAAAAATCAGCTTTAATATTCAAATTATATCTTGCTTTAATGAACTTCTTTTCATTACGAAATTGTGCTGCTGCAGAATGTCCCACAATCATTATCAAAGTCATTTTTATTAATTTATTACAAAAACAAAGGGAATAAATAAGGGAAAAAGCAATTAGGTCAGCAGTTTTGCTTTGACGCTGTTGACACTGTTGCTGTACCTGTATAAAATAAAATATATATCGATTAATTGAGATCAAGAATATTCATATAGTACCTGAAAAGGAAGTTTATTCATTAGGCATAATCACAGAAACAAAGAAAATTAAATAAAATATGTAATAGTAAATTATTCTTTTCAAAATTATTTGAAATGCATTAGTCTTGGCTTGGAACACGATGTTAAGTTGTTCCATACATGTTCCAAACTCTTTTTAATGTATTGCTTTGGGAACACGATGTTAAGTTGTTCCATACGTGTTTCCAACTATTTTTAAAGTATTTGCTTTGGGAACACGATGTTAAGTTGTTCCATACGTGTTTCCAAATTATTTTTAATGTATATGCCTTGGAAACACGATGTTAAGTTGTTCCATACGTGTTTCCAAATTATTTTAATATATATGCCTTGGGAACACGATGTTAAGTTGTTCCATACGTGTCCCAATTTATACTTAATACATTTGCTTTGGGAACACGATGTTAAGTTGTTCCATACGTGTTCCAAATTATTTTTAATGCATTTGTGTTTTTGGACACGATGTGAAGATGTTCCATACGTGTTTCCAAATTATTTTAATATATATGCCTTGGGAACACGATGTTAAGTTGTTCCATACGTGTCCCAATTTATACTTAATGCATTTGCTTTGGGAACACGATGTTAAGTTGTTCCATACGTGTTCCAAATTATTTTTAATGCATTTGTGTTTTTGGACACGATGTGAAGATGTTCCATACGTGTTTTCATTTCATCATCATTTCCATGAGTCAATCTCATGTATCCCACAAAAATTATTTTGCTTTATGAGAATCCTGTAGAAAGGGTATGGTTTACCGTCATGTCATTTACAACATTCCACCATAAATCATGCGGCTTACTACCATTTCCTCTACGAACCTTTTTCTACTTTTATTACATACCTCTACGCCAATACTACAAACCAATTACTATTCTAATACCAATTTCTAACTACTGCTCTAAGACTACTAATAATACTATTAATGTTGAATAGTATTCTTTTACTAGTATGTACTAAAATAAAATTCTAACTAAATTTAAAGTAACCTGGATCGCTTTCTTCGGCGAATATACTCCAGGGGGGTATTCATAATATAGGGCAAATCACTTACCGGACCTTGACTCCTGGTAACACGGGGTTGTTGTAGTAATTCAAACTCATCATCACTGAGCTATATACAACTAACTTAACTCAATAAGGTTTCTGCTGAGGATAGCATTAAATAATTATAATGCACCCCGGCTAAGCAATTTAAAAAACATGCATCCCCCGTAAATTGGGTTCCGTAGCCGACAGGCTGATTACTACCATAATATATATACACTGGTGTTTTAAAAATTTCAGTGAAAGCAGTTATAACTTCAGGAATGGGTAACTGTCCTGGAAACTTAAGTAACCTAAGTCTTTTATTTATTTGCTTTCCTGTTAATTTATATTTAATCGGATGTTTTTGTATTTCATTTACGAGGATATCACGTAACTCTAAATGTCTCCCTATAGACCCATACATAAAGAGAGAGAAACATTTATATAAAGAGTCACCGCCTCCGGCTATTTCTATTTGAAAATAACCATCTGGTATACTTTCAAACGACGACCTTTCAGATACCGAATCTACAGGGTCTCCTATTGGAGATCGTGAAAGGGCATCTGCTACTACATTTTGATTGCCTGAAATATGCCTAATATCAAAATCATATTCATACAACTCTTCCATAGTACGGGCCAATCTCCCGTCAACAAGACTCATATTCTGGAGATAAATTAGGGGCATATGGTCCGTAAAAATAATAAATTTTACCCCCCGAAGAAAAGGGCGAAGAGATTTAACGGCCCATCTCAAAGCGGTCAGTTCCTTATCAATGACCCCATAATTCCTTTGAGCGTCATTAAAAGTCATCGATATAAAGGCTATAGGCTTACGGTCACCATTTTGGACCTGTGACAAGCAAGCCCCGGCACCCACATCAGACGCGTCAACGTGAAGTTCCATAGGGGACACGTCTGGGTTATAATCAGGAAAGCCTAACAGTTTAGGACTGATTAAAGCTTCTTTTAACTCTTCAAAAGCTTGTTGACATTCAGGGGTCCATTTTATAGTTTTCCCTCCAGTTTGGCAAGACAAAGGCTTACTAATTTGGGAACAATTTGGTATGTGTCTTCTATAAAAATTCACCATCCCTAAGAATTGTCTAAGATGTTTGACGGTGGTAGGGATAGGAAATTCCAAAGCTCCTGTTATATTTTTCTGAAGAGGTAGTATTCCTTTACTAGATATATGATGACCCAAGAACTCCACTTCTGTCCGGCATAAATGGGTTTTGCTTGGTTTTAATTTATATCCATTGGACTCCAGAGCAGACAGGACTTGATCCAGGGTGTTTAAATGATCCTCTACGGTTTTACTAAGAATGATTATATCATCCAAATAGACCATCACCTCGGACCAAGGTAATCCAGTCAAGGCAAGCATCATACCCCTCTGAAAAGTGGCTGGACCATTCTTTACCCCAAAAGGCATCTTTAAGTATTCATACTGTGCAAAGGGGGTGGAGAAAGCAGTTTTCTCTACACTATCAGGCTCCATTTCGACCTGATAATATCCTCGAACCAGGTCTATTGTAGTAAAATAATTATTTCCATACATGTTGTAAATCATATCGATTAAATTAGGTAAAGGGAACGAATCAGTTTTCGTTACACTATTTAATTTTCTGTAATCGATACACAGCCGCAATTTCCCATCTGGTTTTCTTACGGGAACTACAGGGGCTGAATATGGCGATTTACTAGGACGTATAATGTCTTGATTTAACAACTCTTTACATTGTTTCTCTATTTCTTGTGCTAGAGGACCTTGGAATCTACGAACTGGTAATCGTACTGGACGAGAACTTTCGAGCTCAATGGCGTGGGTGATGTTGTTAGCTACTCCCACATCATGATCTCCAAAACTAAGAGCATTTGGATGTTTCAATAAGATATCCATAAGAGTTTGCCTCTGTTGATCATTGATGGGAATATCTTGGAAACAAAATTCCTTTATCACTCTAGCTGAATTCCAGATTTCTGGACTGGAAGGGGTTTCCTGAGAAGATGAAGATATCATACCGATATTTACCTGGGGGGACATCTCCTCTTCTCTTAGGGGAAAAAACTGACCTAAGACGACGCCTTTTCTGACATAATAAGTTTTTTCGGAAGGATTCAGAAGCGCAATTTTTACAGGGACGGCCAGATCTATTACTCCCGATACCGGAACAACACTACCCTTCCTGTCACCTTGGAATCCTACTAGATTTAAGGGAGATACAGAATCACTCTCCACATCCACCATCCCACATGAAAAAGGTGGAATATTAATAGAATGGACAGTTATGCAATTATAAAAGGGCAGAGAAAGACTAAGATCTTTGGCTATAGCATTTATAGTGTTGTCACTTCTATGCCTCAATTCTCGGGTGGTAAGATCAGGAAGCAGGTTATTTTCCTTAAGCGCAACAGCTCCCAAAACCACGGGAGCCGGCATCATTTCAGCGGGGACAACCAAAAAGATGACAGAGTTGTTGGTCATAAAATTGCTATCGGGAAAGAACAAAGGAGTTTCAATATAAAATTCAATAGGGACAGAGTGGTCTCGCACCAGACCACTAATTGACTTTATTCTAATGTCGACAGAGGGCAGTAAAGGTAAGTTTTTCAATTCCCCATCAATTAAGTCAGTTCCAACCAAACTTACTCCTGCTCCACTGTCCACCATGCAACCATAAGAGCCAGAGCTATAGGGACTAAAAGCAACCCCAATAATTAAAGGATCGGTAGGATGTTTAAAATTCACTTGCACCGTCTGTAATTTAATTTCTAGTAATACAGGAGATGTTTCCACCCCTTTCGAAAGCCCTGGGCTTTTAGAATCTTCAGTGTCTTCGACAATAACCTCCAAAGGGGGCAAAAGAGGAGAAGCTTCTTCATTTGATTTTCTAAATCTAGTACACTCTGTATTTTTGGTATTCTCTCCAGTCTCACTAATGACAGCTACTCCTGAGTCTTTTTCATGAATTTCCTCCACCGGTTGACTCACTACCGGGGAGTTTAATAGTTTTCCGATAATTTCGGCTGTACCTCCTCATTTCCATCGCCACGCTGATTACGGGATGTTTGTTTACTTCGGTATGATGGGGGGGATCTCTTATCCAGACAGGAACCGACTTTATTGATCGACTCAGTCACATATTCTCTTTCAGCTCTATTAGGAGGAGAATTTCGATGAGTATTATATGGCTTCGAAGATGGCTTCTGAGTACATTTTATTCCTGGATGAGCTCCACCACAAAAAGGACAAACTATTTTTTCCCGGAAATTCAAAAGGGACGATAAAGGAGACTTTGTTGACTGGCACTGGGCTCTAATATGGCCCTTCTTCTTACAATAACTACAAATCCCTAGGTATTTGTAGCATTTGCTCATTTGGTGGCCTCTCTTTTCGCAGTACTCGCACACGATATTCCTCCGATCTTCAGGATCATATCTAGGAGGGTTGTCACTATTCCTATAGGTGCGAGTCTGAGAATGCTTTCCATTGTATTGGGGATTTTTGTGACTTTCTCGATAAGAACGAGAACCAGTAGGTCTTTGTGGATGACTATCAACATACCGTGGTGATGATGTCCGGTGACTACTTTCATCTTTTGGTTTTGTATCGCTTTTCCCTTTACTTTGGAAATTTTCCATCCACTTAGGGAACATAGTATCTATTCTGATAATACTCTCTAAGGACTCATTAAGGTTTTCTTTGGGTGTATTAGATCTCTTGTGATGCACCGGCTTTTCTACTAAATGATGTGAATTATATGAGGACTGGGCAATGGAGTTGGGAAACTCAGTATTGTCAACCTCAAGAGAGTCGGCATACCCTACAATTTTTTCCCAAGGTGTTCTGCCAATGTCATCTAATTCTTTCATTTTAATATATTCTCTGACGCTCTTCTCTATGTATGGAGGAAGACTACATAAGAATGCTGCACGCAAAGTATCATGATCACGCATATCCTCTCCACGATATGCTCGTCTGGCCAAGCGCTCCAACCGGAGAGCATACATGCGGATGCTTTCTCCTTTATGTCGTTGAGCTGAATGAAAAGTCTGGAGCCTATACTCATTCTTGCGCTTTTCTTCTCCCTTATACCAACTAAGAAGAGTGTCTCTCACCGAAAAATAGTCACGATCGTCTTTCACGACCAGGTCATACAATTGTAGAAACCGGCCTTCAAGTTGCCTGCCCAATAAGCGCAACCATTGGTGATGAGCTTTCGGGTAATGGAGACTACAATAAGCCTCAAAGTCTTCTAAATAGATGTAAAGGTCCTGATCGGCCTCATATTTGAATTTACCAGGGTCCACTACTTTAAGTTTAAGAGTTTTTGACGAGTTGACTTAATAAGAGTATAGCCTCTTCCAACAAGTCAAGTTTTTTCTTCATTTGGGGACCGGTATACATTGAGGGATCATCAGGTTCGAATACTCTAGAAGGTCTACTATAAGAGGGTTGAATCAATGGGTGATGAGATTGTGATAAAGGAGTGTCGTAGGTTTCTCTCAAGGGTGGTATCACTTTACGTTCCATATCAAACCCAGATACTCGGGAATATCCTGATTCTTCAGGTACATTGTAGAAAGAGTTTCTTTGATATTCTAAAAACTCACCATTATCCCGTGCTACTAAGTTTCGACGGGATCTATCCTCTACTAAATAAGTTTTCTTCATTACTGAAGGTTTATCATAATAATCATTTCTAGTTGTATGCTCAGGAACATTCCGACGATTTAATGACAAGTTCTTTAACAAACGAGGATGATCTATACTTCCCTGATAAGGATCATGGTCATGGGTGTATACATCCTGGGTTTGTTTAGCCAGATGAGCAGCCTTTACTGTGTCTCTATCTTTAATTAACTTTGTTTTTAATGCTGTCAGCTCAGAAATGGAAAATAATCCATCTCTATCAACAGGAACTGTACGAGCTACATCTATTCTATCTGGTTTACTTGTTATATTTCCCAGATCTCTCTTGTCTTGTATTTTTTTATCATTTTCGCTTTCAGCTTCCACGTCCAAGGCAGAAGTCAAAGCTAAATTTGGATCAACTTGAGATTCATGCTGACCAGTTTGATGGAGGAGTTCCAATTTCTGCATATCCTGGATAACCGAAGGACTTAAAGCAGACTTATCTCTTGTATCCTCTCCTTCTGGTTTTTCAGCCATTTTATTTTATTTTATTTTATATCTACGACCACAAAAGGGTATGTACTATATAAACTAAATACTATAGACCACGAGTATTATCTACTAATCTACTAATATAACTAATATACTATCAATGCTACAAAGCGGTCCACACACTCCAAAACACGAGTGTTTTATGATGACCGAAAGCTAAGAAAACTACAAAATATAGGGTTTGAACAAAGTCACACCCGGCGCACACTCTCAAACAGATGAGAAGTCCCTGTCGGCGCCACTTAAAATTTATATTTATGTTGGAACTTATGTCAGAGCAGGAGGGCATTTGAAAAAACTTTAAAAACTACTACAATTTAGACAAAGGATTAATTAATCAGGTTTTTTTACCTTCTTTCTATAAGCTCTGCAATCCTGGGTTAAATTTAAGATGAGAACTCATCTATACATACAATAGGTATTAATAAATTATTTGTTCTAAGATAAAATACATCAATTTATCCTACCTGTACATTAAAATTGATGACTGGAGATATTCTCAAACTCGTCATCCATGCAATTGATATACGTCAGGGAAAGCCATTAATTTTTCTCTTACGGGAGTTCTCTCATGTCACGGGACTTGGTGATACTGCCTGACCGAATTGCTTAAATGGGTTGTGAAGGGATATTTTATATTATATTTATAAATAAAAGTTAATTAAGAAGGGGAATAATAAACATAACATAAGAATCGATTTTAATAAACTATACCAAATTTATAAGGTCAACATTCACTACTATCGAGTGAACAACAACATGAATGTAAGGCATTTACCACACATCAATTACTAAATAAATAAATAATTCCACTTTTTATAATAATAAGCTTGACGAAAGCAAGCAGAATAATTAACAATCTGACTACAACAAAACTACAAGTACTATCACAGGACTTGGTTCTAACTTTACAAGATTGTTTCTAATGCCCAACATGCAACTAAGGTGGTACTATAGAACATACACTCAAGATATATAAACTTAGCTTTAAAGTATTTGTAAAAAATTTGGATGAAGACAATTATTATTCTAGTATTATAAAGTAGGACATTAAGCAGTTAATGAAAGTTTCTCTTCTCGTTTCAGCATTACATCACTCTGTTTGCTTCACATACTCATTCCAGGAAAAACCAACAAAAAAGAAAAACCTAACAATAAAACAATTGCATAAATTAATTCATATATTTAGTAGTTCATATTGATTGTTTTTAATAATGCAATTGTCCAATAACTTACCCCTATACTTGTAATGTTAAGCCGGGGTTTTTCTTTATTTTCAGAATACTTTAGTTGTTACACCAACTCAACGAGCTTTGTCAACACTGCAAACAGTAAGTACACATTGTTTTAAGTTTTATCAATTACCTTTTTCCTGCTTATATAATATTTAGCGTTTTTAGAATATTTTATTATTAATTAAGAAACCTTTAATAATTTACAACCTGATTATAGTTACTAACCTTAACCACTAGAAATTTCAGTTTGTGTCAACTTTTTCACTATTTCCATCAGTAAGATTTTTGTACTTTATAATTTGTCTTTCTTCCAGATTTGTGATTTATTTTATAGTCCGTGATAAATCACATCAAATTAATAAACTTAACTTTAGAAACTTTTAGATTAAATAGATTAATTAATAACATAACATTTCACATCATCATCACATAAGAATATCTAGAATATCTGCTTAATAAAAGAAATTACATATTAAATAATAAATGTTAAGTTCAAAGTGTTTGAAATAAATACATACATAAATGATTACAGAGAATTTCCAATCGGAAAGTCTCTCATTTTTCCTTAATACTAAAAACAAAAACAAACCACCTGCATGTGTTTAAATCCCCCTTACACTCCCCCTCGCTAAGCTTGATTATTCCCCCCCTTGGATTACGACAACCAAAGGGTGGAGCACCAAACCCCTACAGCGAGATATGAGGTATGATATATATATTAAAAAGATTTGAAAGTTGAGATTGAGAATGGAGTTTGTAAAAACTTACTGTTTAGGGAAGATTAGGCTTGGCCGTAGGGACACCATCGTGTCCTAGAATAAAGTTGCCATACCATCCGACCCTTGAATGCTTCCATTCTTTCTGAATCTTGGAATGTGGAGATTTGATGATTTTGATGAAGTGGAGAGGTGGATAAGCTTGAAAACAAACAGGTAAAGCTCATGCACAAGGACAAATGCAGGATATGAAAAGTATGAAAAGGGAGATTAGAGAATGCACAGATCACACATAACAAGTCAAGCAAAAGCAATAAAGTGGAACTTAAATTACCTTTTATTTTTACCATTAATGTATTGTTTTAAAAGTTGCAAGTTTTGTAAAGTTTAATTTAAGATAATTTAAAAGGGGATAATATAAAATAAGAGTAGAAAGTTTATTGAATGCTTTAAGGTAATTAAATATCTTAGACATAAAGTGAGTGGTATAAAAAATGACTTTTAAGGTAGTCACCAGTATATGCACCCATATACATATACTTTTAATATCATCACCTGTGCATGCTTGAGGAATATTTTTTGATTAAGTTCATGTAGCAGAATCTTTTATTTTTAAATTTTGAGCTGGGGCGGTACAGAAATTACTTAGGGAATTTTAGTATTGATTAAGTTGTTTAATCTGTCGTTAGGATCTGGAATTTTATTTATTTGGAGTGATGACAGGTACAAAAAGTACTGGGGAATAATAATTTTTCTTTTAAAGTAGTACGTACGTTGGGTACTATTTACTAATGTACATCAGTAGAAATATACATAAGAAAAATAATTATAATGAAATTTACAAGAATTTAAAAAAAACTTAAACCTAATTAGTGAATTTTAATTTGATTTTCAAAGTTTTATTTTTAAGTTCGTAAGTTGTATCGTACCACAATTGTTTTTAAATTTAAAAGACTTCAAATCAGAGTGGAACCTTTTAAATGAAAATGTTTATATTTAATTTTAATAATTTCACTTTACAGAGTCTCGGCTCTGTCACTTTAAGAATTTTAACAATTTTCACAATTTTATTAGTTTACTTTTTAAAGAAGTCCAGGCTTCAATCTTTTCTATGTACTATATAGCAAACACTTTGGTTGCACTATGTTACAATAATATAAATATAAATTAGGAATGTCTCCTTTATTAATTTTAATTAATTCACACCTTTGAAGGTTAATTAAAAGTTTTAAGAGAAACTAAAGGAAGGATTTGACCCCTTAATTAAATATGAGTTTAGTAAGGGTCTCCTGACCGTGTTTGATATGCAATGAGTGAGAGGGTTTCCTGACCCTTTTGAATTGTCAAGATTGAGAAGATGTGAGAATGAGGTCCCACATCCAGTTTGAAATGCAAGAGGTTAATGAGTCCCCTGACCCGGTTTAATATGCAAATTTTTAGAGGGTCTCCTGACCCGGTTCCTAATTGAAAGAGATTTTAAGATAATTACTAAAAGATCAATGTAAGCTTACGTTAATATTCATGTATAATAGTATATGTCATGTAAGGTTAAAGAAATGAATGTACTCATACCTCAGTCGATGCTGAGGACTTCTTATGGAGAAGTAGGAGATGCCAACAGCATTAAACACATTAGAACAGTCAAGATGACAAGAGATCTATGAAAATTATAAAGAGTTTCTACTCACGTATCCATTGAAAGGCATAAATATAAAAAACAATATTTGCTCCATTTGAAATTAAAATACATTTGGTTTAAATCCTACCAAGACAGCAATTCTTACCATATGAAAGAAAAATGTTAACTTAGAAAAATGCATCGTGCATTACATCATTGGAGATTGCTGTAAAAAGAAACGACAATTAAGCATATATAATCAGATAATTGGATGGTAATTGGTGGTAAGGATTTAAAATCCTTACATTTTCCTCCCCACCAGTTATTTGGAAAATAACTGGCGGTGTTGAAAGTGAGATGGAATCGAACGTTGGAGGAGTTGAAAGAAGATGGACGGATTAGATATCCTCAAAGAGGTCACATGGAGAGCAAGATAAAGAAAAAATTAGTAGAACTATGTTAAGTTGTTTCCTTTTCCATATATGATGTAGTGGCTGATGGAAAGCCAAAAAAAAATAATAAATCTAAGTAGTAAATAGTGTAGGTGATCTCTGGAGACCTTACAAGTCACAAGTATGTCCGTTCCTATGACGAAATTCCGGATGAACCCGGACTTGTAAGGGGTGTTGTTTTATTTTCTTTAGGGTTGTTTTAGGGTTGTTTAAAAATGTGGATCATTTCAAGACAATATTTACAATATCCTCCCCACCAGATTCAATCATGGGGTAGAATTACTTTAAGTTGCCAGAGGAGTGTTCTTTTCAATTTACTCTGATGGATAATTTATTCTATTATTAGCCAAGAAGGTTATAACCTCTTCAGGCAATTTTTCTTGATTTAATTTAAGATACAAGTATCTATTCCTGCCCATTGTTATAATACAAAGCACATAGTGCACTTCTTTTGTTAAAACAGTACCAAAATAGGAATATGGTTTCTTGCCTAAAAATAATAGAATTCCCTTCATGGGAAAAAGATTTATAAAAGCTTTGAAGCTATGAATGAATGGTGCTGTTTCACTCATTTCAGTCATTTTTAATTCCCGCAAAATCTGAGTTCCATATTGGCCTGTTATTGGTAAATTATATTTACCACGATTATTAATTAGTTCATTTACTATTTCTTTTCGTAAAGCTAGATGGTTTTGTCTATGCCCATATAAGCATTCAGATAGGCACTGGAACAAAGTATTCCCCCTATCAAATATTGGACTCACTTCAAATCCACTTGGATACCCGGGGTCATAGTGTTCGTTATTTTGTGAGAATGTTTTAAGTTGTTCACTTTCAAATTTAGCCCATTCTGTTTCTAGTTCATCAGGCTTGAGAATACATTCTACTGGGTTGTTAGGTTCTTCTGGCACTATAGGTGCATTAGTATCATACCTGTGAATAGGAAATTCAGGACAGATTGAAACAGAGGAAGAGTTTAAAGATTTATGAGATTCAGTAAGGTTAGGAGATATAGAAAGACAATTGAGAATCGAAGATTTAGATACGTTATTAAGATTAGAATTAAGAGGATCCGGATGGATAGTAGAAGATGAAGTAGATGGAAGGTCATGATTGACAAGTACAGTAGATTGAGAAAAGCTAGGATGAAATATAGATTTTGTAGAAGTAAAAGTAGATGTAGATAAGGCAGATAGAGTACATAAAGTAGTAGTAATAGGAATAGTAGGTTTAGGAGTGATAGTTATAGAAGTAGATATAGGATTAAGATTACTTACATCTTCTTTTCCATTGTTGAGGGTTGTATTTGTAGAGTTTTTATCGTCATGAATCTTAGGCATGCTTTCAAATGTTAATTTATTTTCAGTTAGTGGTGGTGGTATCTGTACCCTTTTCGTTGGACTTTCAATAGTCGGTTGTATGTGTTTTGTAGACAACGGTTGATTCAATGGCTTTTCACCATCTGAATCACCTTGAGTTGTTCTTAGAGGTTTATTTACTTCGATTTTTCGGGGTGTGTTGGACTCATTAGTCATTTCGACCTTGATAGATTTTACTTGTTTCTTTAACTGAAATTTCTCTTTATTCAGACAATTCATGCCGAGGTGGTTCTTTTTACAATAAGGACAAATAGGAATATTGCTAAATATTTTACGTTTCGTATTTCTTTTTGGGCAATTTGAAATTACATGGCCATGTTCCTGGCAATTTATACATTTGTTTTGTCTAGTATAGCACTGATCATATATATGACCACGTTTGTTGCAAAATTGACAATAAGGTCTTTTCCGACACTTCCGGATATCATGTCCGGCTTTTTTACAGTAATTACAAATTATTGTAGATTTAGACCACCATGATTGTTTTATTTGTTGATGTTGTTGTGGTCTGTGACCATATGCTTTTGATGAAATATTATTTTGATAGATGGGAAAAGATTTATCTTTAGAAAAGGTTTGAGAACCTTGATACTTTTTATTCATTTGAAAGTGACAAACATTTCCAATGAGACCCGGTTTATTATCTTTAGATTTTTGCGTTAGATTTGAGGAATCTGAATATTCTGGAGATGAACAAGGATACTGTTGTACCGGTTTCTCATTACAATATGTGGGAGGAAGTTTGTCAAGTTGTGAAACAAGTTTCGTTAGAGTCAATAAGATTGTCTGATTTTGTTCATAAATTGCTTTTAACCATTCAACAATTCCAATTGATGGTTGTAGTTGATGAGGATCTTGTTGAGATTTAGGGTGGTTTGTAAGAGTTGTAAGAGAAGGACATTGGAGATCTGGCAATTGTGCCAATTTATTAAACAATAAAGTAGATTGTGAAGCTTGTTGTTGTAGGTGTTCTCGTAGAGTTTTGTTAAGGTCAGTTGTATCAGTAGAGGTTTCAGTAGACATTGTTGA
This sequence comes from Trachelipus rathkii, assembly GCA_015478945.1. NCBI lineage: Eukaryota > Metazoa > Arthropoda > Malacostraca > Isopoda > Trachelipodidae > Trachelipus > Trachelipus rathkii. The sequence continues at coordinate 10,401 of JABUQX010053605.1, read as the reverse complement.
AAAATGCAAAAATGAAAAGAAATTTCGAAAAAGTTAGAAAACCAAGAATGGGATAAGTGAGAGAGAATGGTAGAGAGGCAGTCAAGGAAACTACGCTCTGCTACCAATAAAAAGATTTGAAAGTTGAGATTGAGAATGGAGTTTGTAAAACTTACTGTTTAAGGGATTAGGCTAGGCCGTAGGGACACCATCGTGTCCTAGAATAAAGTTGCCAAACCGTCCGACCCTTGAATGCTTCCTTTCTCTCTGTTTCTTGGAATGTGGAGATTTGATGATTTTGATGAAGTGGAGAGGTGGATAAGCTTGAAAACAAACAGGTAAAGCTCATGCACAAGGACAAATGCAGGATATGAAAAGTATGAAAAGGGAGATTAGAGAATGCACAGATCACACATAACAAGTCAAGCAAAAGCAATAAAGCAGAACTTAAATTACCTTTTATTTTTACCATTAATGTATTGTTTTAAAAGTTGCAAGTTTTGTAAAGTTTAATTTAAGATAATTTAAAAGGGGATAATATAAAATAAGAGTAGAAAGTTTATTGAATGCTTTAAGGTAATTAAATATCTTAGACATAAAGTGAGTGGTATAAAAAATGACTTTTAAGGTAGTCACCAGTATATGCACCCATATACATATACTTTTAATATCATCACCTGTGCATGCTTGAGGAATATTTTTTGATTAAGTTCATGTACAGAATCTTTTATTTTTAATTTTGAGTGGGCGGTACAGAAATTACTAGGGAATTTATTTTCTTTTGAGTGGTGAGAGGTACAGAAAGTACTGGGGAATTTATTTTATTTGGAGTGATGACAGGTACAAAAAGTACTGGGGAATAATAATTTTTCTTTTAAAGTAGTACGTACGTTGGGTACTATTTACTAATGTACATCAGTAGAAATATACATAAGAAAAATAATTATAATGAAATTTACAAGAATTTAAAAAAAACTTAAACCTAAATATAGTGATTTTAATTTGATTTTTAAAGTTTTATTTTTAATTCGTAAGTTGTATCGTACCACAATTGTTTTTAAATTTAAAAGACTCAATGTTTGTGAAAGTTAATGAAAATGTTTATATTTAATTTTTAATAATTTCACTTTACAGAGTCTCGGCTATGTCACTTTAAGAAATTTAACAATTTTCACAATTTTATTAGTTTACTTTTTAAAGAAGTCCAGGCTTCAATCTTTTCTATGTACTATATAGCAAACACTTTGGTTGCACTATGTTACAATAATATAAATATAAATTAGGAATATCTCCTTTATTAATTTTAATTAATTCGCACCTTTAAAGGTTAATTAAAAGTTTTAAGAAAAGCTTAAAGGAAGGATTTGCCCCCTTAATTAAATATGAGTTTAGTAAGGGTCTCCTGACCGTGTTTGATATGCAATGAGTGAGAGGGTTTGCTGACCCTTTTGAATTGTCAAGATTGAGAAGATGTGAGAATTAGGTCCCACAACTGGTTCTTAACTTGAATGTATTGGGTCCCCTGACCCGGTTTAAATTGGACGATTTTTTGTAAAAGTGGTAATTAGGTCCCACAACCGGTTCCTAATTGAAAGAGATTTTAAGATAATTACTAAAAGATCAATGTAAGCTTACGTTAATATTCATGTATAATAGTATATGTCATGTAAGGTTAAAGAAATGAATGTACTCATACCTCAGTCGATGCTGAGGACTTCTTATGGAGAAGTAGGAGATGCCAACAGCATTAAACACATTAGAACAGTCAAGATGACAAGAGATCTATGAAAATTATAAAGAGTTTCTACTCACGTATCCATTGAAAGGCATAAATATTAAAAACAATATTTGCTCCATTTGAAATTAAAATACATTTGGTTTAAATCCTACCAAGACAGCAATTCTTACCATAGAAGGGAAAGAATGTTTAACTTTATAAGATGCGGTTCATGGCGCATTACATCAATTGGAGATCGTGCTTGTGGCTAAAAAGAAGACGACAATGTAAGCTAATGATATATGGTATAATCAGATAATGTGTTGGATGGTAATTGGGTGGTAAGGATTTAAAATCCTTACAATATATATATATATATATATATATATTATATATATATATATTATATCAATATATATATATATAATAATATATATATATAGTATATATATATTATATTAGGGATGTACCGGAACTAGTGAATTAGCCGGATAGCTGGATACCGGATATCGGCTGGAAGTTAACCGGGATATCGGATAGTGGAATTAGACACGGATAGCGGATACCGGAATCCGGCAGTCTGTTATATAGCGTCGGGCGGGTGACTAAATAAAAAAAAAAAATTCTGATCGTGGTAGTACTACAAGTTTTATTTAGATATCTTTAATTCTAGGATATTTTTTGTATATTTTTAAAAATATAAATAAATTAAGTGAAATAAAAATGTAGTCCATAAATAGAATTTCACATTTGAAAAAATGCGGAGTTTTTTTTTTAACTTTGAGTTTTTAAATGAAAAGTTATGGACAGATTTTAAATTATTATTATTTTTTTCAGTGTTTTAAAGTTGAGTATGTTAGCTTTAAACTGGCAAACTTAAATTTTTTTGTTCCAAACAGTGCATAGTGGTTTAAATCGCTGGGGCTAAACTTGGCCGCGATTCACCCCCCCACCATAAAAATTTTGAATGAGGGGTGAATTGGCCACCATTGTTATTCTTAATTTATGTAAGCCTATTATTATTGACATTTTTATTACGTATAGCTAATTTAAATATAATAAACAGTTACTTATATTACTAAAAATTAAAATAAAATGAAATTTAATATGGAAAATATGATTCAAAAAAAAGTGTCAAAATTTGTCCCACGAATGGGGTGAATTGGGCACCACATTTTTATTCTTATTTATATTTATCATTATTAAAATTTTAATTACTTATTACTAATTTTAATATAATAAACAATTTTTATATTAAGTAAAAATTAAAATATAAAATTGAGGGGGGTCTCAAACTCATTTTTGGGTTCTGAAACCCCAAAAAATGAGTTCTCACCATTGAAAACATAGATGTAGACACCTCATTGTCTTAATATGTAGCTGGAGCCAGAATTCCATTCTGGCACCGCAACCATCAGCTCCGGCCCCATATGGTTCGCCAATTAATTTAACAATAGGCCATTCTAAATTACCCCCCCCCCTCAACTCTGAATCCTCTCACCAAATTTCAGCTTTCTAAGTCCATTTTTAGGTGTTTGGGGGGCGGGGACCCCCACCCTCGTTAGACGTAGCGGCTTGAAACATTGGATGCAACAATGTTGCAACATATAAAGAAGGCTTGCCAAGTTTGAAGAGGATACGATGTCTCTAACACCTCTTTTGCTAAAATGTGACATTTGGTGTCAATTTATACCCAATAAATGACCCCCGGCGGGGGCCACGGGGACTCTGGCATTCGGGAAAGTAACTACGGGAATCTCATTTTTGAGACATTCTACCCTTGTTTGACACCCGTCATGATAGGATTATACATAAAAGAGGAATTTAAAAGAGATGGCTCAATTCACCCCACAATGGTGGTCCGATTCACCCCTTCAAACTGAGTCTAAATGAGCTTTATTTAAACTTTATAAAAACTATAATTATTAGAATTACATATTATTTTTTGTGTTCTTATGACCTACTATAGGGCCTTGATTTTCCAAAAAAAAATATAAAGTGTATTAGGGGAAAGTGGGGAGAGAAGTTATTAAACCTAAAGTGGCCAACGTCCCCCGCCCGACACTATACAGGGATTATATATATATATATATTATATATATAACTTATATATATATATATATATATATATATATATATATATAATATATATTAGTATATATTATATATATATATACTATTATATATATTATGGCAGTCTCCAGATTAGGTGCCCCTGTATCTAAAAAAAAACACTATACCTACATAAAACTTAATATTTTTTTGAATTCAGCGGTCATTGTAATTGACGAATTAAAAAAAAAATTGAAATGAAAATTAATTAATTTTTATACATAGACTCCAAAAATATTCAATCAATAAATAACAAACTTAATTAAAACATGATACCCATAAAAAAATAAACGTTTTCCTTATATCTTTTCATACTTTAGGGGAAAATAAAAATTATTACAAATTATTTAACTATAAAAATCAGGTTAAATTTAAAATTGAAAAAAATGGTTTTTGGATCTAGTTTAGGTTAGGTCAGGTCAGGTCATCAAAAAAATTTAATTTCTCTAGAACATCTATCTATCATAGAGTGGTGTGGTGTGGTGTGTGTGTGTGTGTGTGTTGTGTGTGTGTGTGTGTAGGTGTGAGGGTGTGTGTGTGTATGTTCGCCGAATTTTTTTATTATTATTGTGTGATTAATGAAATTTTGTATGTGAAAATTTGGGGGAACGAGAGAATTTAATCGTCAACATCGAAACCTATTATTATTATTATTTTAATTTACTTATTTTTTTTTTTATCTCTTACATTATTCTTTAATTTATATTTTCTAAATCTTCATTTCCCTCCCAATTAATCAAAATTGGATGCGCTTATGATTATTCATAAAAAATGTTAATTCAGTATTTATTACTCGATAGCTTAATACGATACTCGTTTTTTTTTTTTACATACTATGGGAACATAGGACCCCCCCTCTCAGCATCTCAACTCTGTGATGACTGACCTACTAAAATAAAATATAAACTCTTATGAGTAATAGTACTATACGTGAAAATTATACTGAGATAATATAAAATTTATTGAAATATATCAGTACTAGTAATAATATATATATATATATATATATATATCTATATCTCAAAGGGTGGACGTTCCGCAATTTAAGTCCGCAATTCTGCAATTGCGAATACCAATATAAATTGAGGAATTGCAATTGCCATAATTTGAAAAATGTTGTGGAATTGCAGTTAGCGAATGCCTATATCATTCGCAGTGTAGAGGACTACAAAAAATTGTGGAGTTTCAGTGGAATGCAAAAATTTATAGTCCACAAATTTTTACTCGTTGGCCATCTTTGTACGTTTGATACCAACCCCAGCAAGTTTTTTTTTTTTTTTTTTTTTTTTTTTTTCTTCAAAGGATAATATGTTTCAAACAGGTTCTTTTATTTCTGATGTAAAATTTATCAATATAAATGATATTGGTGTGTTACTATTTATTCGACGATTCTCAATATCGATAATATTTAATTCTCGATTGTCCTAAAAGTTATAATCGATAATGACCATTTATTCGTAGCACCACTTTTAATTAATACAGACTAATTTTATTTCCAAACATTTGCAATTTTATCAGTTTTGTGCCCTGACCATTTGGCTCTGATTTTTAATATTTTATCTGAAGGCGGGTAACATTAGAGATATTCGTGTTCTTTTTTTTTTACTAAATTTTCTTGAATGTGCGTATATTACTGGTAAATAATACAATGCTTAAATACGTTAAAATAAGCAGTGGTAATTGACTATTTAAGAATTACATACTTAAAATGTGGAGAATAAATATTGTGGTCAGATAAAATTGGCATTAACATGTGTCTGTGTAGCTTAACTCCATTATAAATATATTTTTTACCATTATTTTAATTTCAATTTATAACACTATTATTATAATATTTTATATTACCATATTTTTACCATAATTTTTAATGAAACGTGTCACCACCAAATTTCAGATAAAATTGTATTGGTACAGTCACATAAATGATGAATAAATATAATAACAATTGGGTAACCCAACCATCGAAATCTAAGCACGTAAATATATATATAATATATATAATAATATTATATATATATATATATATATATATATATATAGGTATATATAATATATATATATATATAATATATATATCATATCTTATATTCAGTATAATTTTCAATTAATTTTGGAAATATTTCCCCAAACGAGGATGAACCTACTAGGGAAGTAATTATCCGGTTATCCGGCCGATAAAATGATTCCCGGCCGGATACCGATAGTCAAAAACTTGGCCGGATAGGCCGGATATCCGGCCCATCCATATAATTATATATACTATATATATATATTATATATATATATATTATATTTATAGTTAATAATATTATATATATATATATATATTATATTATTTATATTAATTAATTTAAACACTGTATTTAATTAAAAGGGGGGGGGACATTTAAAATACATAAACTAAATTAAAATGACTGTGCTGACGTTTCACCCCCAACCACAGCCCACCAAAGCCCCACCCCCAGTCGCATTTTGATATTTGATGGGTTTGATTAAATCGTAAATCGATACTTCGGTTCTATTGATACTGGAATCGATATTTGGTAAAATATATATATAATATATATAGTATATATATATAATATATAATATATATATATATTATATATAATATATATATAATATAAATATATAATATATATATATATATATGGTAAAGGTAACTTTTCTTAACCTATTGTAAGGTTATACATTTTACTCTTATTGGCTTTATTTCGTATCATCTCCATATTAATTGCATAAATGGATAGAAGTAAATTTAAATGAAAATTAAAAACACAAAAATGAGCGAAAAGTAGCTTCACTTTTTTTACAAAAAAAAATTAAACTATAAATTTATATTAGAACGTGTAATATTATTAGTATTTTAGGGCAGAAATGAATGTATAGCGGCATAATCGAAATTTGTTTTAAGTGACTGGTTACTCTTTAAGTTTTTTTGCATATTTCCAATTTATTGTGACGATAATGAAATGTAAGCACATGCATATTGATATGTGACATTAAGAAATTCAGCGAAAAGTTGCGATTTTTTCGTCGTTTGAACACGTGATTCGCGCTACGCTGCCAAAGGATTCTAACAAACTTTTTTTATTGCCTTACGTTGTGAAATAAGTAAGTTCCACCGCATGATATCTCTAAAACTAAGATAGGTACAAGAAAACTGATAACTTATATGGAAATGATGCTAAAAATTTGTATGTAAATGATTTAATTTTTTTTATTTTTTTTATATCTCCAAACTATAGCTACAAGAAAACTACTAACATATATGAATCAGCGTATGAAATTTGTATGAAAAAAAAGTTTTTTTTTTTTTAACTAAAAGAATACCCCAGGGTAAACCACAAAGATGCAAAGAGAGTCAGGGCCTCTCGGCCTCCTAGGGGACGACGGGGGGGGGGACTTCGTCCCCTCCCTCTGTCCCACCGTCAGCTCAAGCCCCTAAAAAAATTCATACGCTGATTCGCAAATATGTTATTAGTATAGAAAAAATTTTCTTTTTTTTAATATAATTTCCATACGCTGATTCCATATAATGTTATAGTTTTCTTGTACTATCGTAGTTTTGGAATATATATATATATATATTATATATTCCTATAATATATATTATTATAGTATATTACTTATATATATATAATCTCATATAATATATATATAATTAATATAATATTATATATATATATATATATTAGGGATTACCGGAACCAGGTCCGGCCGGAACCTTGAATTTTTTAGAAGTTCCGATTCCGGCCGGAACAAACTTGGTTCTGGCCGGAACTAACCGGAACTTTCTACTTTTTCAATGTCTTTCCTAAAAAAATTCAGTAATTGATTTTTCATATTTACTCAGTTATGATTTTTTGCATAAAAAATAATATAGAAAATTGATATAGCTATGTGAACAAATTCATGATAAAATGACCTTGACTCTATAGTTTCGAAAACTTTAAATATGAAACAATATTTTCACACTCGAGCCGATAGCTTTAATACTCTAGAACAATGTTGTTTTTTTTTTTGTGAGATTTTTTAATTTTTTTTTTATTTTTTATAACAAAAATTATTTTTTTAATTTATTTATTTTATTAAATTAGTAAATAATTCTAATTATTACCTAATTAATAATAAGTTTAGTACATATAATTATTATTTAGTTTAAGTTATTTAAATTATATATATACTGTATAATATCTGAGTACTCTAATTTTATTTATTTCTTCTTAAAAATGACTTGAAACTACATTGATGAATTTACTATTATATAGATGAATATACTTATCATTAATTAGGTGAAAGCTATGATTAATTTATTAATTTAAAAAAAAAATTTGCCTAAAAAATAAAAAAAAAAAAAAAAAAAATAAAAAGTCATGATTTTTTTATAAAAAAAAAATCACGTAAAAAAATCAGTTGATTTGAATCATTTGATTTCTTTTGTGCCAACCATGCTCTGGAATCTAGACCTGGGGATAAATAAATAAATAAAATTTGTACAGGGTATTATTATTATTATTATTATTTATTATTATTATTATTATTATTATTATTATTATTTATTATTTATTATTTATTATATTATTATTATGTATTATTATTTTATATTAATTGATTATTATTATTATTGATCTACACTGTCAAAAAAAAAAGGTGAAATTTTTCTTGGATGGACTTTTGTAGCAGATATATAGTAATTCGGAGGTGCTGATTCCATATATAATCTGGGATTTGCTGTATCACATTCTGTTTTCATGCAATCATGGATTTCTATTTTTACATATTCCCTAGGAATGACAAAATTCATGTGCGCACTGCGTAGGCTGTATAGACATTACAATCCCGCATATATCTACAGTAGCAGCAAGTTTACTGCGGTCGATATTCGGGAAGCATGTAGTAACTTTAGAACGTTTACATGTATGGATGCCAATGACCTGGATGATGTCTATCACCCATCTGAAATACAGTCGGATGGTGTCCGTCATTGTTTACCCAGGGTGAACTGACGATCTTGTAAATGAGAGTTGTATTTTGCCGAAGTTGTCCTCTGAGCTGTTTGGCTTCGAGTTGCATGAAAATGAAATTATGGACCATGGCACAAGAGTAACATTTTATCATAACAGAGAAGCAGAGCTGCGGAGGTTCTTCCAGTCAGATGGTAACCTTGTGTATTGCAGTGAAGTTGCAGGCCTACTACTCGCTATGGGACCCCAGCATACGATGCAGGTGAGTGGCGACTGTTTATTGACACTTCCAAGAGCAGTTTAAAGTGTGTGTTGCTACACAACGGCAACATATATGCTTCAGTTTCAGTAGGGTACTCGGTACGAATGAGAGAGGAGTATGCAAATATCAAGACAGTTTTGGAGAGGCTACAATATCAGGTACATGGATGGTTAATATGCATCAACCTCAAGATGGTAAATATTATGCTCGGTCAGCAAGCAGGTTTCACCAAATATCCCTGCTTCCTGTGCTATTGGGGACAGCCCGGGCGACAAAGGATCACTCGGACCAAAAGAGAATGGCCACTGAGGAAAACCTTGACGACAGGTGACAGGAACATCGTACGTGAACCACTTGTACAGAGAGAAATCGTCATCTTACTTCCACTACACATAAAACTTGATTTGATTAAACAAGTTGTGAAGGCCCTAGACGATGATGGTGAATGCTTCCGCTATATATGCTCAACGTTTCCTGGTCTGAGTGAGGAGAATAAAAAAGCTGGGATATTTGATAGCCCACAAATACGGACACTCCTCCGTGATGTTGCCTTTGCTACAACAATGACTGTGTTAAAGGCAAGAGCGTGGAATGCTTTTTCAGACGTAGTACAGAATTTTCTGGGAGAACAGAAAGCCGAGAACCACTAAATATTTGTACAGGAAACTGCTAGATCAGTTTTCATTCTCATGATGTAGAATGGAAGTATAAGTTGCACTACTTACATTCTTTCTCACCTAAGCAAATTTCTGGTAACCTAGGCGATGTTAGTGATGAGCAGGGTGAACGCTTCCATCAAGATCTAAAAGTTCATGGAAGGACGTTACCAGGGCAAGCGGGATATCAATATGATGGTCGATTACTGTTGGAGCTTGATGAGGGATATTTCAGACGCTATGCACAGTAGATCGTCTACGAAGAGAAAGTTACTACCATAGTAGGTATGTTTATATTAACTAAACCCATTCCTTCTATTACATTCATTGTTGTCCCATATTACCCTTTATTCATAGTTCTATTATATGTTTAACATATATCTATCAAAGAATGTTCATATCATTGGGTGATTTGTTTTTCTCTCCCTTCATAATATCCAATATATATATATTATATAATATATAATATATATATAATATATATATATATATATATATATATATATTATATATATATATATAATATACATATATATATTATATATAGTTCCAATAATTGTGAGACCTACTGGAAAAGGTAAAAAATTCATAAAATTTTAGATAATCTGTATTACACACACAATATCTCACAAATACGATGTGATACGCAAAAACGGATACATTTTTGGAATCAGCACCATCAAATATATCAATAAATACATGAAAACT
>JABUQX010053604.1:27500-31529 GCA_015478945.1 Trachelipus rathkii | reverse complement strand
TTTTCTTTCGAAAGGTAACTATTAGTTAAGGAGGGCTTTAGTTAAATTATAATTATTTATTAGTGTTATTTTTTCTCAGTGACTCATATTATATAATATATAATATATATTATTAATATATATTATATATATATATAATATATATAATATATAAATATATATATATATATATATATATATTATAATATATATATATATATATATATTATATATATATATATATATATATATATATTATATCATATAAGCAAAAATAAAAGCTGTAAAGTTTTAAAATTAATACATAGAATCATGCGTCTGGCAGCGTAGCTTTTATAAGTGTAATATTTACCCCAAAGGCACAAGGCTGGCAAGGGTAGTTTTTCCCACTTAAGTTTTTCCCGAGAAAAACCTTGGGAAAAACCGGGTAAAAAGTCACGGAAAAAAACAAGAAACAAAAAAAAAAAAAAAAAAAAAAAAGGATGCCGTAAAAAAAAAATATTATTAATTAATTATCATGTTATTTTTCAAATAAATATATAATGCATATATATATTATATATAATATATATATTATATATATATATATATATATATATAATTATATATATATAATATAATAATATATATATATATTTAAATATATATATTTAAATATAAATATAAATTAAAAAATATATATATATATAATATATATATATATATATATATATATATATATATATATATATATATATATATATATATATATATATATATATATATATATATATATATATATATCTCTTCTTCTTCTTTTCTTCTTCTTCTTCTTCTTCATCTACCTTTTTTTCCCAAGATTTCCCTTTTCGGAAAAGAAAAGCAGTAGGAGAATATGACAAAAGTCGAAAAGAAAGCCCAGCCTTACCGCCCCCTCTATACCATTAATTAGTAAGAACTCGTCGCAATCAGAAATCCCACCTAGAGCTTCACGGACCGGCGACTGATCCTCATTATGGATAAAATCTTCAGTGAGGTCATCCCCTGGCCAAGGTTGCCACAACCATACCCCCTTACAACACCCCCCCATTCTCCCTATCATGCACCTTTCTTCTCGCCCTTGCCAAACTCACATTTCTCTCCTGCAAACATTCCTTTACTGACTCAATCCACTTTTTCTTCGGTCTCCCAGCCGGTCGGTTCCCAACACACTCACCACTATACATCCGCTTAACCAATCGACTATCATTCATCCTTTCCACATGACCAAACCATCTCAACATACTTTCATTTATTCTCTCGTTTACCCCTTTCTTCACACCACACAACTCTCTAATACGTTCATTCCTCATTTTATCAATTCTTCTCACACCTAGCACGGTTCTAAGATGTCATCTGAACATATTGAACTTTAGATCTTATACCTCTTATTCCAGACCATAGTCTCACTACTATACTATAAAACAGGTAACAACATACCCTCATGCAAGACTCTAGCGCACTCCACACTTAGTCCTAAAACACTACTAAATATCAGAGTTTGATTGAAAGTATTTTGGACAAATAAAAGATCAGAGTGATAGGTCGAATTACAGCAGCAAGGACACTGCCGGTGAACTTCTGTTATGTATGGGCGAAGTTTTGAAGGATAAGTTGAAAAAAACATTGAAAAACATGTTTAGAGTAGTGGAGTATAAAAATCCTGTAGAAACGTTCTTGTCAATTGTTAAAATACCTAATGGAAAAGCAGAAACTATTGCAAATGCTATTCATAAGGAGCTGACTGATCTTGATTTAAATTATGACAACATTATTACTTTTGGATTTGATGGTGCTTCTAATATAGCTTGAAAAGTTGGAGGTGTAAGAAAAAGGCTTTCAGAAGAGGCAAACAAAGAAGTTCTCTATATACACTGTAAAACACATATATTGTCCCTGGCAGCAGCCTCCTGCAGGAATAAAAATCAGAAGGTCAAAAGTTTTTTTTTATATTTTGAAAGACATTTACAAACTGTTTAGCAAGTCGCCAAAAAAAGAAAATATTTTGCATGATATTCAATCATTAATAAATGATCCAATCCTCAAGATTCCAGAATGCATTGAAGTGAGATGGTTATTTCATTCAGTGTTTCTTTCAGGCATACCTCCGGGGGGGCATTGCCCCCCCGGAGACAGTCGAGTGCCCCCCCGGAGAAAATCGAGCATAAATCAATTTTTGTCGTAAATTACAAAATAAAGCAAATAAATATAAAAAAGTATGTTTAAATCTATATTATCTAGCCATAAATAATAAAATCCGCCAGAATGCATGGAAACTTGCTAGATATGGCCATAAAATAACAAAGTTGTCAATTCTGACCTCTGAGAAGTCGCGAACGTTTGAGAACGTTATGTGAGAAAATAGGTATATGAGTTTGCGAGCAATCCCGTTTAAATATATTTTCAAAATTTATAAGATTTCAAAATCTATGCTTTTAACATTTGTTAAAACTCCTCCTAAACTATTCGTGGAAATGACTTCAAACTTGAAATATGCATAGATAGGTCCATTACCTATAATCGTTGAGAAGAACTTTTTCAATTTATACAGTTTTGTGCTCAGCGTTGTCCAATTTCCAAACCCACTTTTTGGGGGATTTTGAAATGAAAAATTGCGATAATTTTTTTTCTACTCATCCGATCAACATCAAATTTTCAGGGCATATGTAGTCAGAGGAGGTGCACATTTTTTACTTAGATAATTTCTTTGTATATGCATTTCTTTTAGATTTGTTCTTGGAACAAATTTTCAGACAAAATATTTTGAAATTTTTTAAAAAAATTTCTTTTGAGTATACAAAAACATTATCTAAGTAAAAAAGATGCATTTTGCCCGACTCTAAAAGTTCTGGAAATTTGATATTGATCGAATGAGTAGGGAAAAAAAATATCGCAATTTTTCATTGGAAATTGGACAATGCTGAGCACAAAACTGTATAAATCGAAAAAGTACTTCTCAACGATTGTAGGTAATGGACCTATCTATGCATATTTCAAGTTTGAAGTCATTTCCACGAATAGTTTAGGAGGAGTTTTGACAAATGTCAAAAACATGGATTTTGAAAAATTGAGAATTTGATATAATTTTTAAATGACGTTAGTAAATTCCAAAAACAACGTCGTTTTATGAGGGCTAAAAAAAGCTACAGTTTGGTGTTTTTATAGTCAAAATCTGCTTTGAAAATTCTGAATTTATGTCCATTTTTCAGGTGGGGCTGAAAATTGAGGCTCAGCCCCGAGCCCAATATTGGATCTTGCCCTCTTAATTTAAAGGAAGAAGTAGCTTGCACTACTAAATATCAGAGTTTGATTGAAAGTATTTTGGACAAATTGAATGATGATTTTAAAACATGGAGAAAAGATCAGAGTGATAGGTCGAATTACAGCAGCAAGGACACTGCCGATGAGCTTCTGTTATGTATGGGCGAAGTTTTGAAAGATGAGTTGAAAAAAACATTGAAAAACAAGAAGTTCTCCGTTTTAGCAGATGAGAGCACTTCTTTAAGAAATGAAATGGAGCTGAGTATAATGTTTAGAGTAGTGGAGGGTAAAAATCCCGTAGAAAAGTTCTTGTCAATTTTTAAAATACCCAATGGAAAAGCAGAAACTATTGCAAATGCTATTGATAAGGAGCTGACTGATCTTGATTTAAATTATAACATTATTGCTTTTGGATTTTATGGTGCTTCTAATATGGCTGGAAAAGTTGGAGGTGTAAGAAAAAGGCTTTCAGAAAAGGCAAACAAAGAAGTTCTCTATATACACTGTAGAGCACATATATTGTTCCTGGCAGCAGCCTCCTGCAGGAATAAAAATCAGAAGGTGAAAAGGTTTTTTTATATTTTGAAGACATTTAAAAACTGGTTTAGGAAAGTCGCCAAAAAAAGAAAATATTTTACATGATATTCAATCATTAATCAATGATCCAATCTCAAGATTCCAGAATGCATTGAAGTGAGATGGTTATCTCATTATAAGATAGTGAATGCCGTCTTCAGGAGCTTAAAGTCAATTTTGATGGCTTGTGAGCAT
>JABUQX010053604.1:0-17500 GCA_015478945.1 Trachelipus rathkii | reverse complement strand
CTTAAAACAACAAAAAAAAGAGGGAAAAGAAAGGGGGATATTCAACCCCTTACAATATATATATATATATATATACTATATATATATATATACTATATATATTCATATATATATATTATATTATATATTTATCATATATATAATTATATATACTATATATATATATATATATATATATATCCACCCCTGTCTGTTACTTGCAGTGGTGGGTGGGCTCTCTGATTACTGTTGGGGCAGGATATACTGCCCTCTCCAGCTGTTCCTAAGACGCGAAAAAACTGGACCACTACCTCAAAGCCTTACTGAGCACAGACCATTCTGCTCAGTAGAGCACTCTGAAAAAAAGTCCTAGGGTTGAAGACCCTCCGTCCACATTGATGAGGAATGGGTCCATGCGTAAAGCTTTGCTACCCGGATTCAAAGTTCCATTTTGTCATCCTTACGGCTCTCGCAAATATTCCTCTTATTTCTACTCCTGGTGAAATAATTAACACATCTTAAGGCACTATTTATTCTATTGAACAGAAAGACGAAGATCCAGCTGTCATTTTGGAAGAACTCAAACAGAAAAGATTTTCCGTACAACGTTTATAGAGTTTCCCCTCGCGGGAACTCCTGACAACCAATCCCCGGTTTTACTGCCTGACTTTTAATACCCGCTTTCCACCTACAAAGATCAAAATAGGTTCACAAGTCACAGTGTTCCACGTTCTATCCCTCGACCCAGACTGGTAGCTTCAAATGTCACGTTTGGTCCTCATCCCTGAACTACTGTAGGGGACAAGGGTGCAGACATGCTTCAATCTTGCGAGAATTATTTCACACTCCATGTGAAAATACCCATAACTGCAGAAACTGTAAAGCCCACAGTGCTTCCTCTTTCAATTGCCCATCTTTACCTGTTTGCAGGAGGTTTAGGGAGCTCATGTACTATTACATATCTTGAGCAGGAGAGATGGCTATACGCCAGCCCTCAATGAAAATATAGACAAATCAAAACCAATCTACGCCACAATGTAACGCTGCTCCCACGCATCCGCAGTGTTAATTCCGCCAACACAACCCATCCTAATAGAACTCCTCTCTGTAAATTCCTTGAAACTCATGGCAAGTCAGGTACTGCACCCTGTCTACCTGCTATTGCCCACACTACCAACTTTTCAAAAAATAGTACAAAAGCAGCCGTTGATTCAAAATCTCCCATCCAAAAAAGCCATCAACAGCCCTATCCCGAGTATTAACTCTCAACAAGCTAGCAATGAACTAAGCTAGCTCATCCAATACAAATTTGGAAAACACTTCCTGCCAAGACACACTGCCCAATACCTACCAAATACGTTCACCAAACTTATGCAAGAAGGACGCGTTCATTGCTCCATATATTCGCCTCCACTATTACTAAAACACACTGGTCAGATGTTTCAAAAACACACAGAAAAGCATAGTCGCCAAGATATAACAGATTATTCCTTAATATATAGGGGCAACCATAATTTTTAACAACAAAAACACAGTAACCACCAGATGTAAAATGCAACTCAGGAGAGACCTAAGCCATAAGTCTACTTCTAGAGACAAATGCGTCGGCTGCGGCCAAACCCGCAGGCTTAAGGCCAAACCCACCACATCCAACCATGCTAATTGTCTACAAGGACAGTTTTAGTTTCTTTCTGATTGCTTCCTATAAATTTCTCCCAAGTTCCTTTATCCAGCTCTCTCTAAGGGATTCTATACTCAGAGCAGAATTGGGATAACAGCTCCCACATGGTGCATTGATGCATGACCCATATCTTTCTAATGATTCCTGCGACTTCTGGAAAAGGTGAACTGGAAAAACTGGTTCAACGTAAACGTCGCAAACGCTCTAAGCATTCTGGGTCTGTTGGAGGCATGCAAGATAAGACCCCAGAGGTCCGCCATTCTCATCCAAACTGCATTCCCGAATCACCCACTGATGAAGTACTGGAAAAATTCTCCAGAATCAGACTTTGCCAATCATCGAATTCCATATTGGAAATCAATGTCGTAGACCCCAACACATTCTCAAAAAGACAAAACCCTTCCAGATACAGCTTCCTTCCCCATTTCCATGGAAACAACTCTATGTCCTTCCCACATTTCTGAATCTGCTTGTCAAGCGGATTCTGATACTGCTCTTACTAATAATAATATGAGCATTATGGATGCTCTTCTATTAACCAACCAAAACCACATAACAAGTTGGATTTGGTTGAATTCAACTGATCTCGCATTCATGTTGAAGCTCTTTCACCAATACATCTGCAAACTCCTCCCTAAAAGATGTCATGCAACCTAAAAAATCTCTGGGTGTATGACATACCCTTTCCCCCCAGGTTTTGTTCCCCCTCTTCGCCGAGACCCACCAACCTTCCCTCTCCATCTGAACCCACCTCTAACATTCCCCCCAAGTCACATAGGACAATTGTCTCTAAAAGACCATCATAATATGCATAACTCACCATGACTACTTTCTTCATGGAATGTCGTGCTATTACTCTAACTTTTCGAAAAACATGTACCACTAATAAACACTATGTCCACCAAAGCGTATTGATTTGCAAGGACTTTCGACTATGTCATCGTGACTTCTTTCAACCATCGGAATATAAAATCGCCGTTCACTTCTATAGAAAGAGGTGACATGATAGAGGAGGAGCAGGAATACTCATTCACAAATCTATTCCCTATTCCAGTCCTCTCCAACCAAATCGTTATGCAGTAGCGGGCAAGAATTCACTTGATCCAACGACATTCACTATAACTGTTCATCTACTTACCGAGCTAGTGAATTTACTCAAGGTCGACTTAGCTGATCTTTTTAAACAGCTCCTACTCCGGTTGTTATATTAGGTGACTTCAACCTCCGCCCCCCCTTATGGGGCGATCTGTCACTTCATCCAAGTCCAAGATCTTAATAATCTCCTAACCCCCCTTTTCCTGGGATGCCTTAACACAGGATCCCCTACCAATGAACGTTTAGATACACACACACCTCTCTTCTTGTATTGTTATTTCCTTTTGCTCCCCATACCCTTATGGATCGTTTTACCTGGGTCCTTGCTTTGATTGATTTATTCGGCAGCCGATTCAATACAATAGCATTAATGAGTTGTTCCAAGTACCAATGCAAACCCAACTCAGCTGGCGTTTGATCGAGCGAGGGCTCCCTTTAATCAGACCACAGCCCTATCCCTCTTTCTCCTTTCAAAAAACCGATTTCCAAATGTTGATGATGCGCTTTTTGCTTCTTCCAGGAAAGTAGTCATCTCGGGCAGCGGAAGCTCTGCATCCACAGTCTTCCTCCAGGCAGGCAGGGTCGGCAACCCCTTGGTGGTCCCAAGAGTGCGCACGAGCCAACTGAGAGAAGAAGAAACTCTACAGGGAATACAAAAAAACCGTACCACCCGAAACATGATTATTTTTAAGAGCACTGGAGCGAGATTCGGCGAACTTAATCGTCAAACGCCGCGTAAATTTATTTTCGAACTTACATTATCGACTGTTAACTCAAACTCCCTTTCTTTTAGTGTGGAAAGTTACACCGAAAATATCTCGTCGCTCCAAAAACTCCTCACCACAGTCCTCCGTTATGGGCCTGCTATAACTTGATACGATTTCCGCTCGCAAGTGGTAACGGATGCGTTATGGTTATAGCTTTGTAGCATTCGCATTTCATTCCGCTACACTGAAGCCTCTCAAAAACTGAGAACTGACACAGCACTAGCAGACTTTTCAACAGTGAAAGGAAAAGATCATACCACAACCGTCTTTTTACACTTGCAGAGTATTAAACTGCATTGGCAAATAGCAAAGGACAGTGCCCTTGGTCCAGACATTATTTCGTATATCATGCTCCGTCATATCCATCATTCGGCGTCAGCATTTTTGCTTGATTTATTAACAGAATCTGGATCAAATCTTCTTTTCATCTATTTGGACTACAGCTTTTGAATTCCTTCCCAAACCTGAAAAGCATCCGACAGCTTGGGCGATAAGAAAGCAAATAAAAACTCAAAGTGATTATAAAATGGAAATTTAATGGAGAAAATGGTTTCTCGGCGCTTACTTCCCTGATTCTGGGAGCCGTCAAGCTTTCCTCGAACTTCCACATTCTGGTTTGCACAAAAAATCGCTTGACTGAGACCCTTGGTAAAACTACGGCCATAACATCCGGAAGCCTTCTCAACTGGTGGGATGGTTCTTGGGTGTTTTTCTTTATCTTGAAACAAGCGTTTCAACAAACCAACATGTCTGTAGAACTGGCATTCTTCTTTAAACTCCATTCGCTTCAGGTTTCCGACGTGGACAACTCCCTCTTTTTATCAATGCCTTTTGTCACACAGATCTATCCAGGTATCGGTGCTCTTCTATTCTACGTCACGCGCCCCTCTTAACTCTGCACCCACGCATACAATTGAAACGCGGTTCCGACGAGACAGGTCAGTTGTTTTACGTGTTACTGACTATTTCGCTCTCGGATTTCACTGATATTTGCTCTACTCTTTCTCAGCGACTGTCATTTTTCTCTCTATGTCGTGACCCCTAGCATCCACCCTATACCGATAGCGTGCCAGGCTGCACTTTCCACCTCGAACAGCAACTTCAACTAGCTATCGAAAATATTTCACAATAGGCTAGCTCCATGGCTTCATTTTTCTCCCACAAAACCTCGGCAGTGCTTTTTTAAGAAAAAATGGGGAATCGAGAACTTGCACCTTCGTTCCAGCACCTACTTTATAATGGTTCGCCTATTCCCCTGTTACTTCACAGGTCAAATTTCTAGAACTCATCCTAGATGACCTAACATATGCCCCACATATCAAATACCTGAACAACAACTTGTCATCACGGTCTTGAACTTTTACGTCATCTCGCCTCAAATCTTGGAGGGTGATCGCAAGTTCCTTTTACGCTTCTAAATCGCCCTAATCCGATCGAAGCCTTGACTGTTGGACTGTGTAGCTATATAGTCAGGCCTCCCCTACTTACTGCATTCTGTTGGATCCCCATACAAAATGAGGCGATCTGTATCTCCACTGGAGCCTTCATCGTCTTCCCCGGGTAGCCTGAAGTTGAGCCAATGCTGACTTGCCCACTCTCTCTTCGAGAGCACTACATTTCCATGTGTATGTTATCTTCATTTCCAACCCCATATCGTCTGCTCTTGACACCGATTCTGCAGGAGGTAGCCTCAGAATCCTAATTACTGGCCCTTTGCGAACACAGCCTTCATAACATCCTTAACTTTCGCTTAATATCCCTTTTTACCAAAGGTGCTCCCTTTCTCATACGATGAAGGTACACACTTTGGTTATTCCCCGTCCCACCATTTGCTTGGCTCTGACTCTCTCTCCAATCAAGCCATTCTGCTGCCTTCTATCAAGGCCATGCGGCCTGTCTTCTTTCCGAAGATCACCATGGATTGGTCAAGTATTTAGTGATGGCTCTAAAACCGGGGTTATGTGGCGCATCTGCTGTCTTTACTGATCGCAACCTGTCCCATACCTCCCCTCATGCTTCACTTTTTACGGCAGAATTTAATGGCTATAACGATTGCGCTTTCTCGAATTCTAATCCTTAACCCAAGATCAATCTATTTCCCTTAATTTCATGAGTGAAAATAGCAGAGCTAGTTCTCATTCCCCGTCCACAATGAAATCTGCTGTGCAGGCAATGTTCTTCAGCTGCTTCCATTCCCGTAGGAAACAAATTATTATGTTGGACCCCCACTCATGTAGGGGTACTGGCAACGAAATCGTTGATAGGAGGCCAAAATGGCCGCCTCCTCATTTCGGAGCTGTTCCAGTACCTCCCGGATGCCATTCGACAAGGCTAACCTCCCATCAAGCCGTACTTCCTGCCTCTACCGACAAGTTTTCGATTCTTCCATCGGCAAGGCGCTGGCGAATGATCAGAGGGGCGAAACTCAGAAATATAAGCGTCATAGGGAGTGGTCTTTCCTCCCCCCGACGAAACGCTTACACGAAAGTGAACTTGCTATGCCTCCGTTAATGGCCACACTAACATATAACATCACTCACCGGGTCCACTATATGTTACGGAATACCCCCCTCCCATTGCAAATTTGCAAAGTCAAACCTTGCATCTGTCCCATATCTTCATTGACTGTTTCCCTGCTTACTCTATTTTGCCGCCATCATTTTCCACTTTTAAGCTCCACTACACCTTCCAAAGATTATCCCATAATCTTATCCGAATCTTCAAACTTTAGTAGTAACTCTATTTTCTTGTTTTCTACAAGAAGTGAATATTTCTTCAATAATATTTGATTTGTTACGGTACATACTAGGACTCCTTCGTGCTATTACTTTGTTTAGTTTTGTTTATTTTTTAATTGAACTGAATATTCATTCTCTATTCAAATCTTCTTTTTGGTGTGTTTGAAATATGTATGTTCCAGGAACAAATCTTCCATGGTGTTGATTTTTCAACCAGTGTGGCCGCTTTGTGACTGCTTTTACTTTACATGACAAAAAAAAATATACAATTATTATAATATCATTCAACGCATACATAAAGAAGTACATATACATTACATATATCCTATTCTGTTATACTATATTATACTTATATATATTAATATATATATATAACCATTATATACCTACTACTACCATATACTATGATCACGAGAAACATTATGAGTATACTTATCATATATTACGTAATACCGCTACATCTTCTCGGAATTATTATTTGCTAGTTTTAATATTATCCAAAATTCTTAATAGCTATTCGTGTTTAATTAATTGGCAAATATTGACCACTGAATGAGTTGAAAAAAATATGCCAGATTGGCCGTGACGATAATGATTCATCGTCCCATCTACTAAACATATATACTACTGATATATCATAAATAGGATATACAGACTATATATATATATATCTATATATTAACATATATTATAATTATATTATACTATATGATATATATACCTACAGTATTATATATATACTGTATATAGACTATAGTTGTTATATTATTACTACTATTATACTATATATTATATATATTTACCATTAACTATATATATATATGAACTATTATATTTATATTTATATATATTTATTTTATTATATATCTATGGTATATATAATAAATACTAATATATATATACTGCATATATATATATATATATATATAATCATATATATTATAATATTATTATATATATATATATATAATAATAATATCTATTATATTATATCATATATATCATCAGCATCAACTGTCCCTGGTTCCAGAATCTAGGGTTAGAGTGTGCAAACAGTACACAGAATCTAGGCATACCATGAGCTTTTAGGGAATTAAATAAGTGATAGCTACAGGACCCAAACCAAGCCATATATATATATAACTATATAATATAATATTATATTAATATATTATATATATATTTTATTATATATTTATACTATATATATATATATATATAGGGATGGCTTGCTATAGTATTAGCCGTCGATACCGGATATCCGGCTGGGAGTTAAAACCGGATTACCGGAATTATCCGGCAGTCTGGTTTCATATATATACACGTTATGTAATATAGATATATATATATCCGTATATAATATTTATATATCTTATATATATACTACTATATATATTATATATATTATTATTAATATATATACTATATATATATATATATAAAACTATATATATACTTATATACTATATATATATGATAAAACCACTCATGGCAGGGCCCTTTTCAAAAGGGGGACCAAAAAGAAAAAAAACAAATAAATAAAATATTACAAAACGAAAACAAAAATAAAATGATTTGAAAGTAACCCACCCTGTCCCTTGCCTTACTAACGCAATTCCTCTCAGGTGGGCGCATAGCGGGACTTAGAGGAGATGATATGCAAGAAATTAAATGAAGCAAAGGAGTTCGCCACAAACAGAATGTGGCTGGAAAGAAGGTAGCACCACAGCGAACGATCTATTGTTTCATTCATATTCACACATTTTTGATTTTCATGAAAGAACAAGGCGCCTCTTGTGTTACCGAGGCGCGCAGGTGGAAGAATGCGAAATGTCAATTATCTCGAGCACCTGCTGTTGTAATACCTATAGGAAGACCGAATAGGGCAACCAACGTCACGACGCCAGAGAAGAGGGTCAAGAGGAGTCAGAAATATGGGAAAGTTTAAAGCTCTTAGCTTTTGAGTTTCAACCCTTTCCAAAAGACTTGGAAGCGGATCCAACCAAATGTGGAACAAGTACTCCATACAGGAGGCATAATAAGACCTTTATCGAACCTGCGAGATTTGGCGAAGCAAAAAAAATTCACGCAAATACCCTGAACAGAATTCCACAGCTTTTTTGACGAGCCATTTTAGAATGACGTGATGTGAGAGGTCTCCAAGACAATTCACTATTTATGTTTTTAGTCCAGATGTTTCTGTTGTTTCGGGTCAAGATATTAGACCGTTCAAATGATTGGAAGTTGGGATGTGTTTTAGAGAGGGCAGGTATGAAGCAAGTTAGGTTTTCAAAGAGTTGAACTTCACATGATTACGGTTACCCCACTGAATTCCTGAACAAATCCGGCAAGAATTGAATCACGAACAAAGCTTGTAGATGAGGACAGGGCACTCTCAGAATTACAAAAGAGGGCAGCACATTGAAATGAGTGGAGGATGGGAGTTTGAAGTCATTCGGGCATAAGAGTGACACAGGAGTAGAAGTGCAGCTAAGAAAATCGTTGATGAAACAAAAAAAGGTAGTGGGGAAATTAAAGGTGGAGATAAACACAGAACCCTGTCAGGAAACACCCACAATATATAAGAAAGAGAGGAGACGGTTGCTCCATCAACAAGAGTTGACAAAATGAACGATCTGAAAGAAACTAGACACAGTGTTGCTCCGCGTAGGATGAGGACTTCGAAAGCCACGCAGCTTAGAGAGTTTTGACCCGCTTCATTATCTAGATATATATCCATATCTAATATGTATATATACTATAATATAATAATATTATATAATATATATATAATCATATAATTATAATATATATAAGTCCGTCAATATATATATATCAATATACATATATTAGCGTGTGGTCCAAAAAATCAAATTAGACAATGTATCATCTTGGAACCGTCTGAAGATCTGACGAACTTTACGTAAAATACCGTCTATTAAATACTTGAAGTAAAAAAGACATAACATCTTAATCGGGACACGATATGCGCTCAAAGCAAGTCTTGGACGCGTGGCTAGCCAGCGTTAAATCGTGGTACAGGGGTCTTTCAGTTGTGCTTGTAGACCGTTATAGGTGGTTGGTTGTCGCTCAAATTGTACGTGGCTTGTACTCTCCATTCAATTATTGTGAAATTTTCTTATGCGTAGCAATGTCTCATCACGTTCACACAAGATTCGGCGTACACATGTTTGCGCTTAATGGCGCAAAATTATTCAAGGAAATCGAATAATGACTCTTTGATAGATCAAAACTGTCCATCAATTGTGCGAATGTATCTACTGTCGTCTGTTTTGCGTAGACTCACAAGTTAGAATTCGTACAAGGAAGCTTCATAATCTATAACTATCTATTTTGAATCATAATATGACTTCTGGGGTAGAAGCAAGTTACCCACGAAGCCAGAACCATGAATGTCTTAACCCAAGATTAGACCAGGCCATGTGGAACAATACAGATCACTTTTAAAATTGAAAGTCAACGGAGAAGTCAAATATCGCAAATGGAAAAACGAGGACTATCTTTAAGAAGCTTACATGACTTTATTGAGATATCAGACATATGCAAACGCAAGAACATAATATCCAACAAATGCAAGATAGAGTTTTTCTTAAAGACTCAGAGAGGAAAAGGTAGGCTAGGGTCTTGAGTAATTGGATGAAAAAAATAGTACTGTAAAACACGAAAGAAAAGCGTTAAAAGGCGACAAGAACAAGGAATATTAGAATTAAAAGGGGAAGTTTCGTTCTGCCAGGCGGCAACAACATTACTTATTCCTGCCAAGATGTATAGTGATGTGTGTTGGTAGTTCCATCTAGCAGTGAGAAGAACCCCAAACCTGGACCTCCAGGTCGAACCATTGTAAAGATTCACAAGAGAATCGTCATATAATCCATAAACCCCGACTTAGCAATGGCTTTCGCGAATAGATCGAATTTATGTGTGAATCGTTTCGTGCGAATATTAAGAAATTCAGATTTGCCTAGGCATGAAAGTGTAAATATTGTATTAAAGATAGTACTTTACGGCGGCGAAGGTCTGACGTTCGTAAAGCAATTGCCTGAGGAGTATTAAACAAACATTTCCTGGTGGATTTATGACATCTGTACGAACTGGACGATGTAAGTTATTGTGATGTAACCGCGAGAGCGAGTCGAACGCTCTATTCTAGCATCTTCGTTACATTGTGGAGGAAATCACACAGTTGAGAGGTGTTCCAAAACTGGGGCTTCGAGGGGACCGGGCATGTTGCAGAAGTTGGTAGTACAGTGCTTGAAATATTGGAGACTGGGAAGATTAGCATTATAGGAAGTTTTCGACACAACGCAAGCAATACCGAACCAAAAAGATGAAGGCTTGTAAGAATTATAGGAAGAGAGGCTGAAAGAAGTTCTTTTGCGCCTTTGCATGTCGACATCTATTCACGAAATAGTCATATCTGCTGCTTTCAGCAAACATGTTACTGTATTTCATCAGGACCAGACCTTGACCTGTTCAAACGTTTCGAATTTGGAAAAGAAAACTTAATAAAGAAAATTTAGATAGTGAGTAATGTGATTCATGGACAGGACAATGTCTTCGCTTTTTTATGTGAGCAGTTACATAAGAAAAAAGCACCCACGGGCTGATTATAGAGAACTATTTAGAAGCTGACCAGTTGTTCCCTTATTATATGTGAGGAACCCTTGAGGAAACGAGTTTCTTTTCATAAACCTTTGGTGCTCATACACTCCGAGCAATGAGTGAGTTGCAAACGAGTCCATTATTCATTGAAAATAGTCTTGATTTAGGTTGCAGTTTAATCTGAATGACTGAGCAAGAAGCAGCTGCAATGACAAGATTTGCAAACTTTCAGTCAAGGTTTTATGTTCCCCAATTGGTTTTCAGGCCCAATCAGGCAGCCTTCAGCCCCAAGAAAATGGACGAGAAGTACCTTCACAAGAGCTGGCATGCTGCGCGGATTATGAATTATCATAGTAGCTTAGTAAAGCCTCTCAAACGTCACTTGTGGTATTTAGGGAAGGAAACTTGCCCTCTTGCATTTGATGATGATGAAAGTATAAGTCCAGTGAAATGAAATGAAATAGAGTCGGTTGCAGCAACTCATGCATAAACCTAAGGAAAGAACAGTGTTAGATTAAGCCGATAACGCGTTGCTACTTTAAGGTTGAAAATCACTTTCATAACCAAACACTAGCCGACTCCTTATAAAAGATGCAGTCATCTTGTTCTTCAATAATTACGCTCTTTGGACTCCAGCTTTTCTCAAGAGTGCATTGACCCATTGGATGGAACGAAAGACGCGACCTATAAGAATACTGACACAAGAAGGTACCAAACTCAATAATTGGTCTTCAACGACAATGCCGAAAGAACTATTGCACTAGTGCACTATAATAATTACCTAACAAAAAACGAGGAGGAAAAGTGCAATACGTTCTTCAGGTTATTAATACACTGGGAAAAATTTTTCCAGGAATATCAAAGAAACCGCTGAAAAAGAGTTATGAAAAATAAGGAATAACATTAAATTTACGTGCATAAATTAATAATGAATTGAATTAGTAGATGGGTAGGCCTCTTGGTGTACCACTTAAAAAAACGCACCTTGGTTATAGCATACCTCTAGGCGGTGATGTGGAAAAAGCTATGTATTCCTGTAATATTTCAACAGCATTGGTTGTCACTATTAAATATTGCTGAGATAGCGTTAAAAATTTACATACATCTTTGACCTAAATTTTAATAATTCACTGGTCTGCAAAAAAAAGGAAAAAAAATTTCATATGAAATTTTGGCACCACCCTGAATACTTATAACTGTAATACACTCAATTTTTAAACTAGTTATATTATTTATAATCAATTTGTTATGTATATATATATATATGGACTACTTTAAAATTATATAATATAAGTATGTGGTTTATCTATTTTCAATTTTTAGAATTGCATGTTATAAGAAATCTATTATATATATATAGTATAATATATATTAATATATATTACTATATTAATAATACTTTATATTATATATTACATAAGGTGGATGTTTCAGGCATATTGCGGTACCAAAATAATTTTTGACGGCAATTATGCTTATGATAATTGCGTTTATTTGTAAAAATTGTTGCGTTAATATTGCATGTTCTGCGTTAATGCCCTCAATATCCATATTTCCTCATACAACTTTATGTATTTATATATTCTACGTCATATTATTTATGAGTAGATCTAAATCTCTCAAATAAATAAAAAAATTGTGTTGAATTATTTTTACTTGGTGCTATTATTATTACTTCATATAATTATTATTAATTAGTTCCACAAATTTTTTAACACTGTTGTGCCATCTTTGTACGCTTCTAGGCAGTCATAACACGGAATTAAATTAAATCTGTCTTATTTTTGCATAAAGGATACATGTATAATATACAAACAGGTTTCTTTTAATTTCTGATGTAACATTTTATCAAAATTACATTAATAATTGGATTTGTATGTTATAGTTAATTAACTATTAATATATTCGATACCGATTTTATCTCAAAATATATCTATAGATTAATATTAGTTCTCGATGTCTTATAATATTATATACGATATTGATCGCTTTTTTTTATTTTGACCTCGTTTTGATCACTAATAGCTAAGTATAACGTTAATATTTATATTATTATCATAACAATAACGTTTATTTTATCAAGTTTTTGTATATATATATATTGCTCCTCATGACATTTTACAACTGATTTTAATTATATTTTATTATTGATTGGTATTATTATATTATATATATATAGTTATATATATATATATATATATATATATATAATATTATTTATTATATATTTTATATACTATACTTATATTATATATATATATATATATTATTATATTATATAATATTATTATTATATATATATAATATCACTGTATATTTATATATTATATTTTATTTTATTTATTTTTTATTTTAATACTCTCTCTCTCTCTTTTATTTTTAATTTAAAAATTAATTTTTAATATTTATTATATATATATATATATGTTATAGTATATTATATATACTATATATATATATATATATATATATACTGTATTTATTAGTACTATATTATTATATTATATATATATATTATATCATATATATATATATATATATTATATAATATATATATATATTATATTGTCAACATAGGCAAGTGTTGGCCGAGCACCGGATTTTTGCGCACCACACGCTCCGCCGGGGGCTGCTCATCAGCACCGCACCGCACACTCACCACTGTACGTATTCGCAAACTTAGAGCAATCTAAAATTTCAGCTCGGCACCTCTCTTATATCTGTATGTATCAAATTTCTCGAGCTGACCGCCAATCGTCGGACCGTATATTTATATAGTTGTGATCAATAATACAATGTGCTTAACACTGTTGAAATATGCAGTTATATAGGTAATTATATCTATTTTAGTTAATTATACATACACTTTCTAAAACGTGATAGAGAATGTATAAAATTTGGTTTTGTGTGCGTAATAATTTTCATTAAAATGTGTTTTATGGTATCGCTATTATGCTATCCTAATTTTAAGATATACATCATTATTTACCATTATATTTTTAACATTAAGATTAATTATACCTTTAGGTTCGAGAGACTTATAAATGCGATAAGCTATTATAGATCATAATTAAATATCATAAAATAGGGCTTGTGTGGAGTACCTCAAGGTATATTGTGGTGGATAACCGGAGCAGTACAAAAAAAGCAGGTATAGTTGTTGGTCAATAAATATGGCTCTAATGTGAATATTTGGCTATTTTTTGGCTATGCGTTAATGGTTATCTGACTCTATATAATTGTAAATTTATCTAAGGTTCAAATATACTCTAATTAACTCTAGCCTCTAAAAAAGCCTACAAATTTCCATGGCTTTGCCAACCCTGATCTAAAAATAGAGGGGTGGGTGTCTCTATGATATAACATCAAATATAATCTTTACCTTACTCTCAATACATAAAGAAATTCTAGCATATTATGTTGACTGCAGGAAAGTTATTTTAGCAGAATTAAAGCATCTATAACAAGCTTTTGATAAATAGAGAATATTTATAGCATAAATATGTAATTATAAATATTCAATTCAATTATTTTTTTATTTCTTACGTTTTGATCTCGTAAAAATACAAATGAGATAAACCCTCATTTATTATGAATATTAAGATTATGAATAGAAGTCGGACCACCAAATTTCTATGAGACGATATCTGGATGGTGATTGTGACAAATTACCGTAACACCTATAAATGTTAGTGGGGAATAAACATAATATAACTATGGTAACTATACTAGTGAAGTCTAAAATAGCGATCAGATCTCTCCTATGGCGCACTCCGGTAGCCTTATTGGTGTTACTTTCCCTTTCTGTGCTTCTAATATCCATACATTCTTCTTACATTGGATGGATATAAGTAAGCCTCTTTAATCATCAGCCTTCTTATCTACCTTAAAAATAAATTTAATACGTTATCTGTCTATAACCTCATATATAAAAATGGTTATATGAATATATATGACTAGCTCACTCAGCGTTAGTCTCGGTAAGATGGCCTATAGGAGGTTAGCTTCCTCAAAAATACCCTTTTCCATTAACTCACTACCTCACTTCATCCCATTAAGGCGATTGGCGCAGCAGGTGATGAAATCTTAGGTGCCGTCTCGGTGATAAATTTCCCCCGTGTTTTGTAATGTTCGGTCTCTCTCCTTCTCTTCATTTATAATTTATCTTACAGCATTTTTTGTTTTTTAATCTATATTTTATCTTCACAAGATTAAACAGCTCTTCTTCCTTCCTCTTAATCCTCATCTCTTTATTCCATTTACTGTAAATTATTAACGTTTTGAGCGTTCTGATCATTATCACGCTATACTCTGATTGCTCCTATTAATTTCTTCCCTCTAATTATTCAGCAAAGGCACTTGTTCTCATATGTGATTGCACCGATGCTTGTTCCTGCTGTCCTATTTGATTCTCTAGTTTTATCTCTCGACACGCTAGTTATTTATCCTAATTGGGCTCAAGTTCATAATACCTTATTAATTATATATAAATTAAGATAAATATTTCTCTCTCTTATCTTATCATATATTTCATCTGTGAATAATCATTCATTCTTAGGTTTTAAATATATTTATTCAACGTATACTACTACTCGGTCTCATATTGTCTTCCTCTATATATTTTTACTCAAGTAATATCATTGTGATGAATTATGACTGTCATCTTTTCAAGCATCATAACACAAAATAATTTGCCTCACGATGTGGTCATGTTTGAAAGTGACTTATCCACTCCACCAACCGTGTGAAGAACGTATCTCCTACTAAGCCGGATCATATTGGGTAATGACTATCGAGACTTTCATTCGACCGTTTTCTATCTCTCGTGTCTTATGCCTGTGAATGTCATAGTAAGTGAATATTCCTGGACCTCCGCGTCTGGGGTGTCCTACTGATTACCCTGATATCTCTCTGTAGTGTCTCAATATACTTCGGGTACTCCGCTTCGATAAGATTGGTCTTCCCGGATATCCGGAGCGAATACCCCTCCTCACCACTCGGATTGAAAACTGAGTTTATGGCTCATATCTTACTCTAGGTATAACCGACTTATAGTCTAATCGAATGTCAGGTATTATGATGGTATCTAGTATTCTTATGATTTTATCTCCATAGTAATAATGATAACTTAAATCTTAGCTCCTTCGTGATAAGGGTCCCCGGAATGTGTATGCAAGTGCGAGCTATTGAGCAAGAATGTGAAAAAGAGAAGCGATTTACACCCGACCTATCTATTATTTCACTTCCAAGGTGAGTTTTATAGGTATATATACTATTGATTTAATCTATTGTATGTGGGTAATCTCGTGCTGTAGTCGGGACGCCGATACCAGAAAAGAGGCCTGATACGATACCGATACCGATACTCTATTTTTTTAGGTGCCTATACCGATACCGATACCGATACTTTAATTAATATAATAAATACACAGTAACAAGATAAAACATTTGTGTACTGCTAGGCAACTCAGGATTGCATTCCCTGTACAACCAATACTTAGTCATTTATATTTCATATTTGTTGTGCCCAAGTTTATTTATTTTATTAAATTAAAATAGTACCTTTAAGGAATATAAATGCAAATATAATATTAATAACTTTTTTTATGTTTGTGTTTATTTAAAAATATTCCATTTTCCATTTTCAAGTAATATTACAAAGGTTTAGCCTACTAGCTTTTATGTTGTCAACATGAATTAAACAATTTACAAGAAGATCTTTAACTAGCTACATATAAAAGAATAAAAATAATGAAAGAAGCGACCTCAATTAATCAGCTGAAAAGAAAAAAAAACGCTATTACTCAAACATGGCAATAAATAAATTACTCCTTTAAGATAGATATCGTTCAATTCACCAATTCACAAATTCACAAATTGTGATGTGCAAAACCATTAAGCTTTCACAAGTATCTGGCGAGAGCACGTTTCTCTTTGGGGGTGTTTACACTTCCTACCTTACACTTATAAATACGCATCTCTCTCGACTTGATGAAGGAGGTGCTGATAATTATTGCCTGCAAGCACTGATCATAATGAAAACCTTGGGCCCATTTTCATGCCACCGGATGCAAGGATTCTCTTCTGTAGGCCAGGGTTGTGGAGTCGGAGATCGAAGTCGCGGAGTCGGTAGTTTTGAAAGAGTGGAGTCGGAGTCGCAGTCAGCATTTTGAAAGGTGGAGTCGGAGTCGGTAATTTTCAAGAGTCGGTAATTTTCAAAGGATGGAGTCGGAGTCGGCAATTTTCAAAGGTGTTAGTCGGAGTCGGAGTCGGATCGGTAATTTTGAAGAGATCGGAGTCGGTACAGTCGGTAATTTTGAAGAGGGTGGCAGTCGGAGTCGGAGTCGCGAAAAATTTTTGAACCCGACTCCACAACCCCTGCTGTAGGCAGCATCTCATGTTTTCGTAGAGCCGCATCTCTCTCCTCTTTCACAAACTGCAAATTGGAATTAGCTTTGCTCCATTGGAGACTGTCTCTTCAGTCTTTTACGCATGGAGGTTCCCTGGTGTGCTTCCTTTGAAGGTGATTGAGATGTCAATGCAATTTTCGGCATGAACTTATCAAAGTCTAACATATCAAATCCTCATCTGCAGTAGGTTTACTTTGACTGAAAAGC
>JABUQX010053603.1:7500-37500 GCA_015478945.1 Trachelipus rathkii | reverse complement strand
ACATCTTTGAAAGTATGGAGGGGATCATTAAGGCAGTTAAATATGTATTCCTGAGGCGAGGGGTAGTGCCCAGAGCGGAGCAGGGACAGCATTACCAGAATTGGGTGATCCAATGTTTGTTCTGTGTTGGGAATTTCAGGTGGAAGCGCTAGGAATATAGTGCTATTTAAACATGCGGAAATCAGTAGTAACAAAATGAATGGGATATTGTCTATGGCATTTATTTGAACTGTGATCGTCTATCAGATATTGATGACGTAATGGATATTGACCTTCGGGCTGAGGATTTACCCCTCCTTTGGAGGGTTATCAACCGCTCAAACATACCTTCAGGGTGTGACCAATAAATGGGACTTCGCACCCCTTTGTGGGTGACCCCAAATGGGACTTCTCGTAGGAATAAGATGAATTCCTTTAGGAACTTTATTAAATAATGAACTCATGAAATTTAATTTTAGTATACTTAGTAGGATGAGTGAAAGAGAAGACCTCAGGGTACCACAGTTGGGTTATTAAGTTCGATTAAGCCTAGTATTGTTAGGTAGGATAGCTTGTTAGGGTGTACAAGACATCTTTGAAGGAAATGAATAGAGCAATGTACTAAGTTAGCATGAGTACGTAAATATATAATACAATATGTACTATTTATTGTGGTCATGTTGGTTGGATCTGTTAGGCTATGGTAGTTTTGCTAGGAAATGTTAAGTTTTGTTAGATACGTTAGCTGTTGATGATATGATGGAAATAGTAGGGGAAGGTTAAGTTTTGAGGCGTAATGTTAGGGTAGGTTGAGAACTTAGTAATAGTTCCAAATGTTAGTCTTTGATAGGTTGGATGTTGCCAATTATTCATGGTTTAGTATGTTAGATATGTTGGCATGTTCAGCCTCAGGAGGTTATGACGAATTAAGGTTTACATGTTACAGTAAGTTACTTTGCTACGCTAGGACCACCTTTCTAACTCTCATCCTACCATTTTGCTCTTGTCTGAGAACTAGATATCTAAGGACTCATTTTATAACATTTTTGGAATAAAATTATTCATAATTTCTGTCTGAAGGGTGGAGTATGTGCCTATAGGTAAACATTAACACTCCCATAACACTTCTCGAAAATCTCGATCTTCTAACTTCAATGTTCTATGGCTTTAAACCTGTCTTTCCACGGCTACAAAAATCTTGTGCCTCTGTTACTTTCCTCCTAATGGGGCAGATTTTCATCCCTTTTTAAATACCTCACTACTTCTCACAAGGCTGTTACATCTTCTCATTCAAATACTGAGGTCCTCTATTTATGTATACATCACTTTATTGTTATGGTCCTCTCATACTGATCCAGGAAGTTAGGATGCCAAAACATTCATAATTCTCAACAATCTGGAGCAACTAATTGTGAAGCCTACACACATTCCGGATTGTCCTAACCATTCCTGAACATTTGCTTGAACTATGCTTCACCACTAGTACTTTTCTCTATAAATACGCAGCCTTCGCTCCTATTGGTAAATCTTACCACAGTCTTATATCTCCGAATTTTAAATTGATTTCTCCAACGACGCCATCCTCCCATATGCATGTCTTCTAACATTTTAATTCGGCCGATTTGGGGCTTTGTTTTTTTTTTGTTGCACTAACTATCACTGTAGTGAGTGCTTTGACTCTGAAGACGCTTTAGCTTCTGCCAATAAGATATGAGTTGTAATTGGGATGAGCAGATTCATTCCATCTTCGTCTAAATCTTTCTCTCCTCAAAATCCATTGTTTGATCGTGCTTGTTCTCGAGCTACTCAGGCCAGAGACAGTGCGTATCGGGAGTGGAAAAATTACCATTCACCTATAGCTAATGTCATTCAGGTCGGAATCGCCGCAGGGATACTATTCGACGAAAAAAGTGAACTTTCAGAAAACGAAACTACGTTTAACTCCTTAGTTTTCCTGCTGACGAATCGTTGTAACATCTTGTCAAAAACATTTCTGAAAACTTCCGTAAATCTGCCTTTCCTCCTATTATACGCTCTGATGGTTCGGTTGTTAATACTTCAGCTGAAAAGGCCAATCAATCTCTTTGACCTCCTATTCTCCTTTAATTCAACCCTGGACGACTCTGGCAATATTCCCCCTACTTTTTCTGCTATCAGATGTTTCATGCCTTTAAGTGTGACTACATTTGATTGGATGCAATAGCTCCTGAAATGTATGAATGCTAGAAAGGCGAGAACCTGGATGGCATTCCTCCCTAAGTTTTGAGGGAGTGTTTTTCTGAGCTGGCGTCAGCCCTCACTTACTATACTCTCTATGCCTCAATATTAGAACTTACCCTTAGTGTTAAAAGCGTCCATATGTTCAACCTATTCCGAAGAAAGGTAGTTGCTCTGATCCTTCTAACAATCACCCTATACACCCTCACCCTCTCACTTGTATTCTATCTAAGATCTTTGAAACCCTTCCCAACTTTCATTTCTGAGATCATCTGCAATCCCATTCCCTTCTTTCAGACCACAGCATGGCTTCCAATTATTAGAATGGCTATCTGCGCTCAAGATCCACTGGTGACATATTTTCCCATCTTACTCATTTATGGTCTTCTGCCCTTGGGGACTATGGAGAGACTTGCATGGTGGAGCTTGACATATCTAAGGCATCGATCGTGTATGGTACTAGTCACTACTTCCAAGCTTTCTTTCTTTTACATAACACCTTCTATTTGCTTACTTATGCCTAGCATTCTTTCAAATCGCTCAAAATCAGCTGTTGTTGATGACACGAGTTCTTTCTTACCATCTTACTATATACATTTATGGGTCTTACTATTATAACTAGCCCCTTTAGGGTATCATAATTGGAGAGACTCTGCCATGGTAGGGAGCTTGACATAATCTATAAGGAGCATCTGAGTCGTTGTATGGTTAACTAGTCTTAACACTATTTAACCTTCAAGACTATTCTTTTTACTATTTATATAAAACAACGTTCTAATTATTGGTACTTTAACTATTATAGCCTAGCATCTTTTTCAAATCGCTCAAATCAGCTGTTGTTAAATTATATTGATGAACACGAGTCTTCTTCCCATTTCCACTGTACAAATAGTTAGAGTGTCTCTACATTCACTTGGTTCTCAATCTTATCTCCTTATCTATTTATATTTATCATTAATGATCTTCTCAGCTGCTCATTTAACTTTTCCATTCTTCAACTCATTTCAAATCTGCTCCCCCTTTTGCTTCTAGAGTTACATCTCGTCTTAATATTTCCTATTTCATTCTCTTTAATCTGAATAGAATTTCCCTGCTGAAAGTTACGTGTCAAATCGAATTATGATATAGTTTATAAACACTGGTATGTTGAAAACGCAAAATACTATATTTTAAAACACAGTGCAATTAAAATCATATCTTCCTACTATTCTCATCCCAATTTTTTCACCTCGATGGTTATTCAGTTAAACTCCCACTGCCCTATTTTATTAGGATAATATTAAAATAATACATTATGAATTTGACCTAAAAAACCATAAAAAAATGTTAGAAACCTCATAACAACACAAATAGTTGCATAGGGGTGAGTCAGCTCATTGAAAATAAGTTTGAAAGCCGTATTGTTGCTATACAGTACCAATATAATAATTTTAAAGGGTCCTTTTTATTATAGTTATTTTTTATTATTTATTTTTCCCGGCATTCCGACTTATTGTATAGATGTAAACCGCTCTCGATATCTGGAGAGGCTCATAGCACTCAATTTATATATACTTACGGTTAATACTTTGGATTAATAAGGGTACGATAGCAAAGCCTAAAATAGGACTTATTATATTAAACTTATTTATCCTAACTTTCAAATTCACTGCACCCTCTATCTTTTCGCATTCAGATCGTTATTAGTTAATGAGCATTGAGTTTCTTATTTCTTATCAATGGTAACCTATATTATATAGTACATAGAGCGCGAAAGTTGGCTCAATAGGGAACTGTTAAACAACTTGTGATACCGACTTAATATCACTTTAACGAAGTCCACTTTGTATACTTACAAGTGGAGGGTGCATGATGTCCTGAAAATGAATATTGTGTGTAATTATCAATCTAGGGCTTATTTGCTTTGGAGCTTCACCTTTCCAACCACATTTGTTCAAGTGGAATTCTCTTTACTCATCTTACTGTTTCCTGCTGAATTTAATTATCTCTTCACTCAAACTTATTAAGTACTTAGCGTCTGTAGCAACTATACTTATACTGTAATATTTTGAGCGTTAAGGTGGTGAGATTATGCAGGTTTTTATTTTTAACGCTTGAGCAGTATAGTGACTAGCTTATATTATAATATAGTATTATAATATAATATATATAATATATATTATATATATATATTAATTATTATATATAATTAATAATATATATATATAATATATTAATTATAAATTATATTTAATTAATATATATAATATATATATAATATATATTAATGATATATATATATATAATATATATATATATATATATATATTTATATTAATTGTCGTTTTTGATAAATTTATATAAATATATCGAAAGCCACAATTAATCCCATAATTAGCATACCGCTACTATTACCAAGTTCTAGGAACCATAAAATTTAATTATAATCAAATAATTATATGTAAAATATTATTCATTATATATAAAACATTTGTAATTATAATTCTTACTAAAATAAACACAAAATAAAATGAAAATCATTTATATACAGCAATAACTTTTCTTTAAATATAATGGAAAGTCTTGACAAATTTTAACAAGTGATTTAAAGAAAAAGAATATTTTTGTGTGCGTATTTTTCAACCAAAAATATCTATTTTTACTATGTAATTGTTTTTCTTTTCATTTTTTTTAATCTCTTCCGGTGGGTAAAGACAGAGGCCTACTAAATTCCACAAGAGTTGGGGAATAAACAAAATCCAGGCTAACTCAAAGGCTGACATGACCCGATACTAATTGAAATCCGTGAGAGTCACTCTATTCTGAAATACTTCAAAGGAAAGTTGGAGAATCTGTTCCAAGAGAGTCTGTTCGACACTTTACTTATGTAGTGTTTGTGTATAATAGCGGTTAAGTCTGGGGACAGAAAATTGGACAGAAAAAGAACGAGACTGTTCAGAAAGGAGAAGTATCCATTGTAATAGCGATAATATTAGGAGGGTGACGCTCAAATAGATCCATTAAGTCTTCTTTTAACCTTTCATCGCAGTGTACGTTTTAAAAATTAAGCGGATTGGAATGACAAATTAAAGATGTGCAGTGTTGTTGTTGTTGTTGTTGTTGTTGTTGTTGTTGTTGTTGTTGTTGTTTTTGTTGTGAGTGTTGTTGTTGTTGCCCTTTATATATCTCAATATTTCACTTTTTCAAAAAAAAAAATTTGGGGGAAAAGTGAACTACTGAGACATTTTTTTCTACTCATCCGATCAACATCAAATTTTCAGAGCGTATATAGTCGGGGAAGATACACCTTTTTTTTATTTACATAATTTTTTTGTATACTTAAAAATTTTTTTGAATAAATTTGTAATCTATAGGAATATAATACACTTTATTTTGCCATAAAACTAAGCAATGAATTTAAAATATAAATAAAAAAAAATAGTGTAAGATATTCACCCTGGTAACTATAAACTATGCGCACTGAAAATTATCATCTCTGGATCAATCAATTTATTAATCCATGAGAATAAAAAAATCCCTCAAAAGACAATATTTATTTATTTATCAAAACGAAAATGATAGGGTTTAAAAATTTAAGACGCTATTGCTTTGGGATTATGAGGGTCAAAAATTCAGTATTTCCTAACTTATTTGAACGTTTTTCTCTAGGTAACTAGAACACCCTCTTTGTATATTTTCAAGTTTTGAAGTTGAATTAATATAAAATAAATAATTAGGAATGGAAAGAACTGAAAACAATGTCAAAACGAGCGATTTACAAAAATAGAAAAATACAAAATATAATGAACTCCTGACTAACAGAAAAACTTACCCCGAAAACAGAGTAAGAGACTTTTTATTGGTCAAAATTTGCCTGAACAACTCCCACATGATGAAATAGTTTTGAACCAACACCGGAGCACGAAATACGAAACTTTAGCTCTCTATTATATTATTATTATATTGTTTTATCACTAAATAACAAAAATAAAACATTTTTATACTGGAATAAAAATCGCTGTTATTATTCCAATCTTAAGAGATATCCTTGACTAATATAATGTCTGGAGAGGTACATATAATTAGTCAATGAACTTACAATTATTGAAATCAACTGATCAGGACGAGGATATAATAGTGGAGTAGGATGATTATTTGTGTTATCTATATATAGAGCTTTACTTCCCTCCTATAAATTTACTGTTTTATATAGGAGTATCAAAAAAACACAAATTTGTATAATTAATATTTTTTTAATTTTACCATACATTATATTTTTAAAAAAATTAAAAATATTTTCATAATTAAAATTGAAAAACTAGTTTTTAATAAATATTGTAAAAAAAAAAAAAAAAAAAAAAAAAAAAAAACTCTAGTTTTTTTTTAGTTAATTTTGTAGTTAATACGTTAAAAAGTGACATATAAAAATTATTAAAGCTATAAATTGAAAAGAAAAACAAAATATTAAAGTCATGGTGTCGATTTTTTTTTTAAATGTCAATGTTTCTGTTTAGAAGAAAATTAAATTAAGTTAAATCTTTAACGAAAACGCAATACAATGTATAGCGTCATAGAAATGACTTATCAATGTACATTAAGCTTAATTTAATATATTAATAAACAATAATTTATATATGAGGATGGTAGCAAAACGTGGTATAGTTTGCTTTATGTTTAGTTTTCCGTGGAGACATGTGGGTGTGTACTCTATATATTAACATCTAATGAGTTAAGTTTTGTAGGTAATGGAATTTGTTTTTGTTAAATTTGTTATTTAACATAAATGAAAAAGCATATGTGAAAAATCATATGATAAAGATTGAAATCATGTGTATGAGGAGGAGTTAGCGGTGTGATATGCATATGTTATCGTATTATCATGTTATCATGCTATCACTCTTTTGGTATAATAAAACGTGAATAAATAAAAAACAAATAATAGTGTAAAATCAAACAAATTTGATTAATAAATATTTTCAACACCTTACTTAAAAGTACTTTTTAGCACTAACAGTAAAGAAACTATATAATGAAATAATTACTGAGAGAATTATGACAATGATTTATATAATATTGTTAGTATATTGCTTAGTTCACGATAGATTATTTTGTATACAGTAAATGTTGATACAATGCTGGTACATGTATGTACAATAAATGCTGGTCAGGGGTGGGAGTTTGCAATACCGCTTTACTGCTTTACGGTCAATAAATTTATATTTTAAATAAATATAACTTAAATGATAAATATATAATACTATATATATAATATATATATATATTATATACTATATATATATATATATAATTATATATTTATAATATATAATATAATAATATTATTATAATAATATTATATGATACCTCACCAATGAAACCAGTGGAAAATCCAGTATAAGGAAATATATATACTAAAGTATTAGCTTTCATTGACGCAAGGTTAAAACCTAATTCTCTATATATCTTTATTTTTCTTAGGAATATGCTATTAAATATTTATGGTAAGGTTGTATATACCGTCAACGGAGGTTGTTAAGTTAGTATTACATTTGTGGACAACATTTAAGAAAGGATTGAGTAGGTGTATGGATGGGCTTAGGTGAGCCTCAATTATAATTATATATGTATATATATGACTAGGTAATATGAAGGCTAATTTAGTTGGTTGAAGCTCAACAACTAAACTTTTCCAATTGCGAAGGCTGCATAAAAAATAAAGGCAATAATTATTTGTTTTGAAGTGCAATAATATTCGTCACATTTTTATCTAAATAGGTACTAGTTATTATTTTTATAAGTTATATATGGTTATAATTGAGAGTGTGCATATTTTATGTTGAATAGGAGCCCATTTGGTGTATATATTATACTCAATACTTTCAATGTTTCAATATTAATATATTATATATATATATAATTAATATATACTATTAATAAATATTAAATATATTAAATATTATATATAATATATATATATATTATATAAATAATATATATATATATTATATATATATTTAATATATATATATTATATATATTATAATTATATAATTATATATATATATATATATAATATATATATTATATAATATAATAATATTAATATTATATGTTATATATAATAATAATATATATTAATATATATATATGATAAAATTAATCATTAAGTTAGGTGAAATTTGAAAAGATAGTGTTTTTAAAGGAAGATAGGGTGGGGTGTACAGGCATGTTATCGTGCTTTGTGTACAATAGAGCATGGATTTAAATTAAAAATTAAACAATTAAACAAATTTTTAATAAACATTTTAAATAAAATTTTAGGTAATTTTAAAATTTGAAGATGAATTTTTTAAAAAGTTTACATTTTAAAAATTAAAAAAAAATAGTTTGTTTTAAAGATAAATATTATAATTATTAAAGTTATAGTTTGAAAAAAATATATAATAAAATATAATGTTTTACTCAGCGTTAGCATTAATAATGAATTATTCAAGTAACTTTGATGTAGCTTAAAAATCACGAAAAAATTAGAATAAATGCATGACGCCATGTGCAAGATACAATAGGATTTGACAACATAAATAATTATATATTATGATTTTTATAGGACAACATACAACAGGATTTGACAACGTAAATGTTTGTTTATTATGTTTTTCATAGAGATATGGGTACTTATTTTGTTAAGAAAATAAAAGAGATTTTGAAAATGGTATAAAACTTATTATAGTCCAGCTTAATTGAAACTATATTTAAATATTAAAATCAAGGCATGAAAGGAAATCGAGATATAGATGAAATATTAAACCTTTAAAAATATAAATGATACAGCTTAAACAAAATGTATTGAAAAATAAAAGTTTATGCTTTGAAAAACGGGAGACCTAATGAGTTTCGTAAATCAGCTTCGTAGAATGACATCCTACTCATAACAAAACGTGAATTAGTTCGAGTATGTGCATGTGTGCGTGCATTTGTCGGTTTGGTGTCTGTGGATGCCGCTGGGGAAGCCACGCTCCCCTATAACTTAGCTGAAATAATAATAATAATAATAATAATAATTAATAATAATAATAATAATAACTAATAATTAAATAATTAAATAAATAATTATTAATATATAATAATATACAATTAATAATAATAATTAATAATATATAGTAATATAATAAATTATATATTAATAAATAATAATAATATTCAATATGGCACTTATGGTGACCACTGCTACCATTTCCACTATTAGGATGGTCATAATAAACAGTTGTCATGGATGCAGTGGACACGCAAAACACACACACACAAATAATATATTAATATATATATATATATATATATATATATATATAATATATATTAATATATATATAATAATATAATATATATATATATATATATTAATATAATATTAATATATATAATATATATATATTAAAAATATATATTAATAATATATATATATTTAATACTATTTAATATATATATATATAATATTATAATATTAATATAATTATTTTTCGAGGAATACTATTAGTAAACAAGCTACGGCCTTATTGGGGGCTTTATTAATAACACCATGAATATTTGTATAATCTTAAAATACTTTACAAACCAACACACTTTCATATAATATCATTATGGCGATGACAATATAACATAACATATTTTAATACACAAGTCAACTTAAAACAAAGATCTTTAGACTCCTGCTACTGACTACCTGATACCTAGTGCTTTGAGAGGCCGATTCCTTCCTTAACTGACTCCCGACTTCTGATAAAGAAGTTAATAAGACTTTTTATGGTTCTTATTTATTATATAATTACTATACTATTATCATTTGGATTGTGGTCAGTAGTTAGAAAAGTTTACTTTGTATACTCTTATTCCCCTATTATACGGAGCTGCAGGGACATATATATATTATAATACTATATATATATATATAATATATATATATATTAATATATTATATTATATTAATAATAATATATATATATAATTATATAGATAGATAGATAAGTAATGATAATAGTTATAATAGTAATTATAGATTAGAGATATAGATATAGATAGATAGTATAGTTCACAATATATATAATCCCAATTTTGAAATCAAAAAATTTCGACTTGCGTCGATTTGAATCCTTCTTTATTTTAATTTATTTTTAACGGCACGCCAATTAACATGCGATTACAAGCACTACTTAACACCAACTTTGTAGGGGCCGTATACACAATTGGGAATCTCAGCAACTTCAACCTTACCACGCTAGCGAGATAATGTTGAATGTCAACCATAATAAACTTGCACATAGTAGGGGCAGTTATGACAGATGTGAAATAAAGATCGTCTCGAGAGGATGGGGTGGTCAAAGAAAGTGATTTGTGTGGGGAGATAGCTACGCGTTTCTCATAAAACCTGAGGAGCCTAAATTAAATTATGGAGGAGAGCAAACCGTTCGTGTTTCCACACATTACTACTCATATCTTCTCCTAGCCATACCCTTGCATGCAGTTGTCAGTCGTACCTCGACGAAGCTCCTAAATCGTTGAGTCGTAACTCACCACACATTATGACCTTTGTCCATCTTTATGCAATCTCTGTGCGCTAATGATGCACACTCTCACCTGTTGGATTCCTATTAGAAGGATAACTACCTCGCCACCAGAGCGTCTTCCAACTCTATTCCTAATTTGAGGTCTCGCATTCATAGTACTTTTTTGCTCATCGTCATTATGCATTACTCATACAGTGATTCAACAGAGAAGGGCAAACTCCATCTAAGGGAAGTAAATCGTACCATATTTCTAATAAATACATCCAATATTATTTATTATCAGACAGGCCCACAACTCCGTCCCGCCACTATAGAAGCGTCCTATGCGATGTCTCGAATTTCGTAAATAAATATGAGATCGATTCTTCTTACTTCAACTATCACATTCAGCACATTCATTTCAAAGGTCTGGATATCTTGCCCTTAGTTTTGGTGTTAATCGTAATCTTCCATAGGTAAGTATCGCCCTTAATATACTTGGATACACTATTGTTTTTACTTTCCGATTGATGTGCCAATCCTTTAGTAGCGGGTACAATGAGGTCAGCGCTTCATTAAATTTACCACATCTATGATTAAGTTCTAGGGTCGCATCATCTATGCTCCGAAGCATACCCCTAGATATTTAAAGTGGTCTGTCTGCCGATAGTTTCGCCTCCCATTCGAATATTTACATTTTCCTGTTCCCCCATCCATCAACATAATCTCTATTTTTTCTCTACTGATCTTCATTCTTTTTGCTGTCAACACCTCATCCTACACTGCAATAAATCCCTACAAGGTTCCCTCCATCTCCGTGATTAACGCTTGACCGTCATCATATTATATAAACTGTATAATATCCCAGCATGTGTGTGTGTGTGTGTGTGTGTGTGTGTGTGTGTGTGTGTGTGTGTGTGTGTGTAGGAGAGAGAGAGAGAGAGGAGAGAGAGAGAGAGAGAGAGAGAGAGAGAGAGAATTTCCACGACTTACGTTCTGCGTGTCGTAAGAGTCGACTAAAAGGACAGTGGTAGCTGGGTTGCGGTCCCGCTACCAATTACACTGTCCAACAAAAAACAAATTTTTTTCATTACGCAAAAAAAAAAATATATATATATATATATTCTAGGACGCACCAATTTTTTGCGAATTGGAATTAAACTTTCAAACAAAATGAAATTATAATATTAAGGGGAGACTTTATCCTCAAAATCCATTTCTTCGAACCGATAAAAGAAAACGTTTTTTGATAAACAACTAATTTATCTTTAATTTTTTGGGGAAAAAAAAACTTAGTTTTTTTTGGGGGGGGGAAGAGGGGAAAATTTTTTTTCGGGGCTTTCACAAAAATGGCAATAAAATCTTTAATATTCAAGATATTTCAATGCTATTTTCACTAAAATACTTTTATTTTGTTAAGTAAAAATTCAAGAGCCACTTTTATTTTCAAATTTTATATTTTCTAAAAAGTTGTTTATGACAGATCTCTGAAAAGTCTTTCAAAAATCTGTTGAAGTAAAAAACAATTCAATCCCAGTGTTGACAACACCTTACATCAACAAAAGCATTCTAAAAAAAACGCAGTCTAGTTTAAGGATTTTTATGCAGAGTTGTTACAAATTTTAAAGAAAAAAAACTGTTTTCGTTTTTTTTAATGAATTTTTTTGTGATCTTAATGTAAGAAAAAAATGAAGTGCTAGAAAAACGAAAATAAACATTGGAAATATTATTTCTTTTTTCGACGACGGCAAAAAAAATATTTATTCTCATAATGATATAATATATACATAGTATATATAATATATATAATATATATATATATATATATAAATATATATATATATTAATTATAATATATATATATATATAATATTAATATATATATATATATATATATTTATTATATATTATAGTATATATATATATATATACTATATATATAGAGGTTCCAAGCCACCTTTCCATTGGACTTTAAAAATTTACCAGAGTTTCAAAAGCAGATATAAAGCAGGAGAGTAGAAAACTGTTCCAGATGCCTTCTTTATTTAGGTAGGTGGATCGGACTAGTGTAGAGCCTCTCACATTGTCTAACGGCGACGCTGTTGTCGATGGTCGAGTCCTAGGCGAGTGAAAGTTTTATTCTTGCTTATTATTGCAAGATTTGACACAACAAGCATGTTGGCCATTTCGGCGTCTGCTTTTACT
This sequence comes from Trachelipus rathkii, assembly GCA_015478945.1. NCBI lineage: Eukaryota > Metazoa > Arthropoda > Malacostraca > Isopoda > Trachelipodidae > Trachelipus > Trachelipus rathkii. The sequence goes on along the minus strand of JABUQX010053603.1, from coordinate 24,580 downwards.
TTGTGAGTGCCTCCTTGGTAACCCAAGAGCACCCAGCAGAAGCCAATGCTAGTCCAAGACAGAGATGATATCCAAACCACCCTCCTATGATCGAATTATAATAAGTAAATACAGAAGTCAAGACAGTGGATAAATCGGAGAGAAGATTAGAAAACTGTTCCGATTTGCTTTCTTTTTCTACGAGGCGGATTCGCGGACTAGTCGTAGAGCCTCCTGTACATTGTCCAACGGGGACGCTTTTGTCGATGGTTCGAGTCCGTTGGGCGCGGAGTGGATTTTTTCTTCGTGCTTATTATGCAAATTTTTCGCAACAGCATGTTGTGACCCATTTCGACGTAATTCTTGCACTTTTGGTTGGGATACTCCTGAGTAACCCAGTAACACCCATTGCAGAATGCCATGTAGCACCAGCAGGTGTTCCAACCACCCTCTCAGATTTAATTAAGTACTAGTTTCAAAGCAGTGATATCGGAGATGTAAATTAGAAACTGTTCCGAAATGCTTTCTTTTTTCTTGGGAAGGTTCTTAGTCGAACTACTTATTGAACTTTATGTAAGATTAATTTATGAGAATCTGTTGTCGATGGGTTCGAGTCCTGCAGCGAGTGAAATTTTTCTTTGTCTTAATTTTTGCAAATTTTGTCGCAACAAGCATATTTTGCGCATTTCGGCGTTTCTTGACTTTGGTGGGTTGCTCTTGTAACAAGGAACAACCAAGCAGAATGCCAGGTAGCCCCAGCAGGTGTTACGAACCACCCTCCTGTCGATTTTAATTAGTACCGAGTTTAAAAGCAGGGATTATCTAAGTTTACACATGAAAAAATAGTTCATTTGAATTTTATAATTTAAACAGACTTCTTTTTCACCTTCAATGTTCATTTAAAAAAAAAATTTTTTTTTATAGCAATCAAGAGAATCTATAAAAACTATTTTCTTAAATTTGTTAAAATTTGTGACATCACCTATTTAGCATTATGTGATCCTTATTATCTATGATTAGCATCTTGAAATTTGTGCTTTTCCACGTGTATGGCTTGAAGATTTTGACGTCATGAATTCAATTATGACGTTGAGGATCAGTTTATTGCTATTTCAAAAAGAATTTACCGCCTTCTCCTCCCTGAAGATGTTTTATTTTATAGACTAGGCATAATATATATATTTTTTTTTTTTTCATGATACCACCACTCACGGGCAATGCCCTTTTCAAAAGGAGGGGGCCAAAAAAAATGCTAAATCGAAATAAATAAAAAAATTACATGAAAGAAAATAAAAATTAAAAATAAAGGAAGAAGAGTCACCATGACCCTTGCCTAACGCAATATCCTCAGGTGGGCGCTAACGCGGGACTTAAATAGAGGAAAATAGAATATTGCAGGGGAAATATAAAAGAAGCAAGGAGTTCCACAAAAACAGATGTGCTGGAAAGAAGGAGGTACCATAACGGTGATCCTTGAGTCTCCAATATTCACACAATTTTCAAGAGAAAACAAAGGCACCTTCTGTGTTACGAGGGCGACGCCAGTGGTGGAAGGAATGCGAAGGGTTCAATTCTCTCGAGCACTTGCCGTTGTATTACTATAGAAAGAGATAGGGCACTACGTCACGACGCAGGAAGAAAGGTCAAGCGAGATCAGAAGAGTATGGGAACAGTTTATAAGCCTCTTAGCCTTAGCTTCAACTCCATTCAAAAGGAAGGGTGAACCGGATCCACCCCAAAATGTGGGAACCAGTTATCCATTATAAACTTTATAAAACCTTTATATAAACTTTATAATACTATATTATAATTATATTATTATTATATTAATATATATATTATATATATATATATATATATATATATATATATATATGATATATATATATATACTAAGGATATATATATATATATAATATATATATATAGTATATGATATGTATATATATATATATATTAGTATATATATATATATATATATATATATATATATATTATATATATATATATTTATATATATAATATATATATATATATATATATATATATATAATATATATAGTATATATATATATATAATATAATAATATATATATATATAATTCCCACCCTAAATGGAAATAAATTTATTTTATTCAGAAAAGAAACCTTTTTTTTTTTTTGCGCTTCCGGAAGGTTTCCACATTTGAAAATTGATGAGCACTTCTCTTGGTAATATATTTTACCTAAAACATATTCTTGAAAAAAATTATACCCAAATCTAACTCGGCTCCGGCTCCGGGCTCCGGCTCCGGCTCCGGCTGGCTCCGGCTCAGGCTCGTGCACTATTTGAAAAATGTTCAGCACGCCTTCTGGCAATAAATTTTATACAAATTGAAAAATATTTTTCGAAAAACATTTCATTACTCGGCTCCCGCTCCGAACTCCGGATCCGGGTCCGACTAAGGAATTTTGCACTATTTGAAAAATTATCAGCAGTTCTTCTACAAATGTATAGTTTTTCTCCTAAAAAGTAAATTTAATGAAAAAACAATGTCATACCCAGATCCGAAAGAAGGATCCGGCTCCATAATTCCGACTTCGGCTTCGGCTCGGAATCCGACCGACTGATGTACCTACACTATTTGAAAAGTTGTCAGGCACCTTGTTCTTAGGCAATAAATATTTCCCCTAAAAAAAAATTTCTGAATAAAATTTATACCCAGGAATCCGGATCCGGATCCAGAATCGGATCCGAATCCGGATCAGACTAAAGTTTCCTGCACTATTTGATAACTGTTCAGTACGTCCTCTGGCAATAAACTTTTCACTTAAAAAAAATATCTTTTTGAAAAAATTTAATACTCCCAGTTCCGGAGCTCTGGCTCGGCATCTGCTCCGACTGCGGTCCACTCCGAAACGTCGGCTTTGGCTCCGGATCCGACTAGGGTTTCTGTTCACTATTGAAAATTGTTTCAGCACGCTTGCTTGAAATAAATCTTTCACCTAAAAAAATATTTTCTGAAGAAAATTCATACCCATTAAATTTTTCACCTAAAAATATTTCTTGAAAAAAAAAGTTCATATTTACCCAAAGGATCAGGATCCCGGACATCCGGGGCTACGACTTCGACTTCGGCTCCGGAACTTCGACTAAGGATCTGCACTATTTGGGAAATTGTTAAGCACGTCTCCTTGCTATAATTTTACCTAAAAAATATTTTTCGAAAAAAATACCCAGGATCCGGCTCTAGATCCGACTTCGGCTCGGATCCGACTAATGTTCTACACTATTTAAAAATGTTCAGCACGTCTTCTGGACAATAAATTTCACCTGAAAAAAAATATTTCCCGAAAAAAAAATTCATGAAGCAGGTCCGACTTCCCGGAAACGGCTCCGGTATTAGCGACTCGCTTCCACGGATCCGAAAGATTTTCGACACTATTTGAGAATCTGTTCAGCATTCTTATCTGCGAGATCACAATTTATTACCTAGAAAAGATTTTCTGAGGAAAATTCTATACCCAGGATCCGGATCCGGCCCTGACTTCGGAGCTTCGGCTTCGCTTCGGCTTCGGCTTCGGCTGGTTGCGGGCTTCGCTTCGGATCGACTAAGTTTCTGCACCCTATTTGAAAATTGACTTCGACCCGCTCTTCTGACAGATAAATTTTTACACCAAAAAAGATATTTCCCGAAAAAATTTCATACCCAGATCCGGCTCCGGATAAGGCTCCGAATACGACTTCGGCTTCGGCTCCGGAAACGACTAAATGTCTAACAACTATTTGAACATTGCTCAGAGCGTCTTCTTGAAATTATATTTTCACCTAAACAAAAAATATTTTTTGAAGAAAATTTCATACCCAGGAGAGCGGGATCCGGATCCGGATCCGACTTCAGCTTCGGTCGGATCCGGACTAAGGTTTCTGCACTATTTGAAATTTCTTCAGTACGTTTTTCTGACAATAAATTATTTCACCAAAAAAATATTTGCCCGAAAAAAAAATCATACCCAGGATCAGGCTTCCGGATCCGGCTCCGGAGACGGCTCCGGATCCGACTTAATGTTTCTGCACTTTTGAGCATTGTTCAGCACTTCTTCTTGAAATAAAATTTTTATCACCTCAAAAAATATTTTCTGAGGAAAATTTCTTACCCAGGATCCGGATCCGATTAAGGATCCGACTGTCAGCATCTCCGGCTCCGGATTCGACTAAGGTTTGTGCACTTTTTGAAAATTGCTCGGCACGTCTTCAGACAATAAATTTTTTATCACCAAAAAAATATTTCCCGAAAAAAAATTAATAGCCAGGGATCTGTCCGGCATACGCCTCAACCGATACGAACTTCGGCTTCGGACTTCGGCTTAGGCTTTCGGCTCGGATCAGTCCGACTAATGTTTACTACACTATATTGAACATTAGCTCAGCAAGTCTATCTTGAAATAAAGTTTTTCACCTAAAAAAATATTTCGAAGAAATTCAACCCAGGACTTCCGGATCACGTATCCAGCTTCGACTTCGGATTCAGCCACGTATCCAGGCCTAGGTTTCATGCACTAGTTTTGTGAAAATTGTTCGACACGTCTTTTGACAATAAATTTTATCACCAAAAAAAGTAATTTCCCGAAAAAAAATTCATACCCAAGGGAATTTACACACTTTGTCCAATTTAGAACTGTCGGGCTTCTCTCCGGATCTGACTAGGTTTCTGCAACTTTTAGATAACGTTCAGCAGCGGTTCTATCTGGACAACAAATTTTCACCTAACAAAAAATATTTTTGAAAAAAAATTCATACTCCGGCTCCGGCTCCGGCTCCGGGCTCGCCGTGCTCCGGCTCCAGCTCCGACACCGGCTCTGGCGTTCGACTCCGCTCCGGATCCGGCTCCGGATGCCGACTAAGTATTCTCACTATTTGAAATTGAGTTTTAGTAACGTTTCTGGCAAATAAATTTTTCATCTAAAAAAATTATTCTTGAAAAAAAGTTATACCAGTATCTGGCATCCGCACGGCACCGGCGCCGGCTGAAGCTCCGACTCTGACCAGCTCCGGCTCCGGCTCCGGCTCCGGCCATCTTGGTCCATTTATTTGACTGAGTAAAATCAAAAGAATGGGATCGTAGTTTTGGAAATATGAAAAAAAAAATAGATTTTCAATATAATTATAAATAAAACTTTTTTTTTAACACGTTAGCCAAAACCTGGAATTAACAATTGACTGAATTCACCACTTTTTTAGATTCGTACACCTCTCTAAATCAAATTTCAAGTATCTAAAAAACCATTTAGATTTTATAAAAAAAAATTACACCCAGAGGTTTAAGGAGAATGGGTGGGAGGTGAGAATATTGAAAAAAAAAATAGATTTTCTATAATTATAAATAAAACTTTTTTTTTAACCTAAGCCAACCTGGAATTACAATTTTGACTGGAATTGAAATTTTTTAGTTCGACACCTCTCTAAATAAATTTCAGTATCTAAAAAACCATTTAGAATTTTTTAATAAAATAATATACACCATAGATGTTCGAGGAGAATCTTTTTCTAATAACCCTAGAACTCTATATATACCACTTAAAAAAAAATGTGAAAATTATATGATTTTGACTGTCAAAAAGTAGGGGTCCGAGTATAAAGTCTCCCCTTAATTAAGACGTATATTACAATAATACGAAATATGGAAAAAGAGATATGGGTTTTATTGCATATTCAATATTTAGAAGTTAAAAAAAAACATAGATTTCAAAATATTTCTTAAGCTTATTCCTATCTCGGCTATTCTGTTTCTCCGCTATAAATGCTGTTGCATCTCGCGATCATCATCGCTGAAGATTCAGCAGAAATCTCGCAGCATTGCAGGAGTCCATTTTTCCATTATATCTATTAGTCCATTATATACATATGCCTGGATGGAACCGTTATTTTACCGTGTTTCGTCCTAACAGTTCTGCACGCATTTTCAGGGAAAAAAACAAGAATGTTTATCTGAAATGAACCTTTAGGGACATATTACAACCAAAGTCATGATGATTATGCTTGAATGTAATTTGCGTCAACAGATGGGCTCTGTAGTTGTTCTCGGGTATTCCTAAGGCTTTTCCGAAAATCAGACCCTTAACAAATGCTTGTAAACTCTCCTCCAGGCCATTCAAACCTTGTATTTTCATGTCATAATTTTCTCCAAGAATCGTTGTTCAACCTATGAGTTTACGAATTTTGACGGTCCGACATAAAAATTCCTTCTTTTCACCTTAAGCATCACTCTTAATTTAGGAATTGCCTTTTAGAAAAACTGACAATACTGGCTGGATAATGCTTTAAAGCTTTAACAAGTTTGTTTTATAAGACCTAACTTAATATGTAGTGATGGCAGAAGAATTTTTCCCTTTTTGACAAGTGGTTCCCGAATAACATTGTGAGAACCTGGTTTTAGTACATCACGTGGAGGCCAATCTGAGCGAATATAGTGCTCTGCTAATGCCCTACTATCCCATTTGCAAAGGAAGCACATATACTTTTTACAGCCAGTTTGCAGTTCATTTATACTTTTATACTACAACTACTTTTAAGTCAGCGCATATAAGCCATTCGTGCTCATTGTAGTGAACTTTGTTTAATATGTAGGCTTCGTTTTCGTAGGTTTCCTTTAAAATTAAAGAATGTGCAATGGGAACTGATGGGAAGATATTGCCATTATGTAATAGAACAGCCTTAGTGCTGTATAGTGATGAGTCAATAAACAATCTCCATTCTTCTGAATGGTAGACAATGTCTAGATCGTTAAACAATCCTTGAATGTTGTTGTAAAAGCACAAGCTATTCTCCAGGGAAAAATGTTGCTGTACAGCATCCGAACGAAGTCTAAATTTTGTAATCCTCACGTCCTTTTTTTAGTAGATATCTTTCTTGAAGCCGAGAAGCAAGTAATTCGCTTTGTTGCTTTGATAATGATAGATCACGTACTAAATCGTTTAAATCGGCCTGACCGAACAGCCTTGGTTTTGATTCTTCTTGCTTTTTACATGGCTCATCCGACTCCATATAGTCAGGGTTGTCTGGATAGTCCTCTGAACCAGAGGATAGATGCATCTCTTTAGGCGGTTCAGAAGGTGGAATCTCTTTTGAATGGGACACTGGACGCATAGCTGATCTCAAGTCAGGGTATACAATGTACACATTTCCCACTCTTCTTGCTGTGACCTGAAGAAAAGAAAATCGAAAGTAATAACTGTAATATTAGCAGCGTTATAAAAGGTGTTATATCATACATTTTTTTTATATTGCTGTTATTATTAATGAGCATCAAAAGCATAAATGATTACATGCAATTAATACCTTTTCTATCAACCAAGCAAAAGTAACAGTCTGTTATGTGATCTTGAGGTTCTCTCCAAATCATTGGAACATCGAATATCAACTGCTTCTGTGTTCCTTTTAGCCATCTTGGCAGCGAAATTGAACAGTTTTTGCAACATATGTGAGGTGCCCAACCCTTACCTTGATCTCCGACTTTGCACTTGAAATAGTGATAAAGTTTTTTAACGTGAGAAGTGAGATTTCGCTGATCTCTCTTAATCGTCAAATTTCCACAAACATAACAAAATTGGTTGGGAGGGTTTTTACAAGCTCTTCTAAATACATATTAAAGCAATTTTAGATTAAAATAGTTACCCAACCTGAAAAAAAAAACATTTTAAACAATTAAATTGAACTGAAATATTTTTACAAAATGAGAAATTATATAATTATAATTATATAACTATATTATAAAAATGTCATATCCTGGGGTTCTTTTGTGCATAGAATCCGAATTTGAGATTAGTTTTACGCTATCACATACAGTTTTTATGCAAAATGTTGTTTTTTATAATTTAAGGAATTTAATAATTATATTAATTTATTAACATCCTTAAATTATACAAAACTACATTTTCCAAAAAACCCATATGTGATAGCGAAAAACGAATTTCAAATTCGGATTCTATGTACAAAAGTACCCCAGAATATGACTTTCACATCTTTGCGTAATTTTGGCTGTTGGACAATGTTATTTATGCCCTAAGAATGATCATGCATGCCTCGAATTTCTGGTGTATAATTGCACACCACACCCCAGTTCTAGGTTGCCAAAGGGCGGCTGATGATGATGATGATGATGACGATGATATATATATATATATATATATATATATATATATATATATTATATATATATAAAAGTATTTAAAAAAATATGATATATATATTATATAAATACTATATATATATATATATATATATATATATAATTATATATATATATATATTATATATATATATATATATATATATATTATTATATAGCATGGGATAGTTTTAAAATAAATGTAAGTCACAAGTGCAATGTATGTATGTATGTATGTATGTATGTATGTATGTATGTATGTATGTATGTATGTATGTATGTATGTTATGAGAGAGAGAGAGAGTAGAGAGAGACGAGAGAGAGAGAAGAAGATGGAGAGAGAAAGAGAGAGAGAGGAGAGAGAGGAGAGAGAAGAGAAGAGAGAGAGAGAGAGAATGAATCAAATAACGTCATAAAGGCTTGACCTTAATTTTATATTCATCTCTCGAATTCCACAACCAAGTCATTGCCGCGCCCCTCGTCGTTTTCAGCTCAGGGAGGAGGGTAATGGTATTCTAGTCTCCACGCAGTTCTTGATATGTGGTTATGAAAGATCATTTTGAATATGATAAAAACAGAATATAATGTTATTTGTAAGTTTTTGATTACAATGGCCAACAAAAAAATGTTTTTTTTTTTTTTTTTTTTTGCTGCCAAGGATTTTTTACGAATTTTTAGTATATCGCCCTGGGTGTGCTGATTTCAGGAATACCAGAAATGACATTAGTTTGTCCAAGATTGGCTAAGATTCGTTGAGATACAGATGTTCCCAATTTACTCTTATGCAAAATCCTTCTTTTATGCATAATTTTACATATATCGTTTTTATTTCTTTCATTAAGGGCTTACCTTTATATATAACTTTTATTTTTTCTGATTTTTCAGAAAACTATGAGTACTTCACGAAGAGCTGTTTGAGTAACCCCAATGTATTCTGCTACATCTGTGGTGAATATTGCCAGGAGAACCAAAGAAGAAATATTACTAACTTTGTGAAGCAAGCATATCTGGCATACTTTGGAATGAAACTCGGAGACCAAGATAAGTCTTGGGCTCCCCATATGGTCTGTAAAACGTGTGTCGAAAATCTACGTCATGGAAAAATGGACGAAGAAAAGGGTTTTAAATTTTGGTTGCCTATGGTAGCGGGAGCCACAAGAATCACCACAGCTGACTGTTATTTTTGTCTTGGTTAATCGTGAAAGGTATCAATCTTACAAGAAACGTAAATTGAGTATCCGGATTTGGAATCAGCAAGCGACCTGTTTACCCACTCCGACGTTGTCCCCATCCCAGTGTTCACTAAACTCCCAGACCGTAGCATGTCTTGATGGAAGAAGATATCCAGGATTTGGTGTGCACACGTGCAGATTGTGGTAGTGAATATGAAGAAAGTACTTCTACACGGCAACAGTTCTCCCAGGAAGAGATCAATGACTTTAGTACGAGAGTTAAGTCTCTCCAAGCCAGATTCTGAGCTTTTAGTCATCTAGACTAAGTGAAAAGAACTGTCTCAACGCCGCCGAATGTAAAGTAACTCTTTTTCGGACAAGAGAGGGTTAGATTACTTCTTCCATATTCTTTGAAGAAGAAGCCTAGTATACTGTAAGGAACATTATATTTCCCACTACTCACATCAAACATCAGGACTGATGAAGCAATTTTTTAGGACCCTAGACAAAGATGTGAATGTTTCAAATATATATGCAGATTTTTTCCAGGGTGAGTATGGAGAAACTCAAAGCTGGAATCTTCAGCGGCCCTCAAATTTCGCCAAATCATCAAGGATGGACAATTTCATAAATTCCATGACTAAATATTGAAGCATTGCCTGGAAAAGAAGTTTTGTCTTGGTTGTTCAGAACTGTTTGGCAACCATAATCTGCCAACTATGTAGAACTCGTACAGAAAATGCTTTCAGACTTCAAAAATTTGAATGCTAATATGAGCATAAAAATTCCACTTTCTACATAGTAACTTAGATCGGTTTCCGGATAATCTAGGGTCCTATGTGAGGAACAAGGGGAGAGGGTTCATTCAAGATATCAAGGTGATGGAGGAAAGATACCAAGGAAGATGGATACACACATGATGGCAGACTATTGATTGTCCACATTCTGCGTGATTGTCCCCATTCTGCACACAGAAGACAATCATATAGACAGCCGATTTGTAATGCATTAATCGTGATTTCATTGTACTGAATTGAATGTTTTGACCTATTAGCATTTTATGTTCTTACTCATTAACAATTTGATATATATCTTTCGTGTTTTTTATGTGAATTACGTTACAACCTAATTAAATACTTTGTTTGTTATTAATGTATTTTTGTGACCACCCTGTATCTCAAAAAACTAGAGCCAATCTAGGAAAACATTCGGAATCAGGGCAACAAGTTACCTATAAAATGACCTTCAAATGTTTTGCCGCAAATATCTTTGTTGGCCAGTGAATTAAATATCAGTTCATTATTAAGGAAATATTACATAGGAAAATAAATGGGTAGCCGACCCTCATAGTCTCCTAAAACGTTATGCCCTGATATAGTATATATATATATATCTATATATATATATATATATATATATATTATATATATATATTATATCTCATAAATACATATATGCACAGTATATATATATAATATAATATATATATATTATATATAGAATATATATATATATGCTGATAAGATTGACCATCTATATGCTATATACAATGTGTCATTTTTAAAGTTAATTTACAAATGTATTTTTAAAATATTTTTAGTATTTAATATATTTAAATACATTCCTGCATTGTATATAGTATTTTGTAAATAAATAATTTAAAGCATATAGTGCCCATCATATTATATATATATATATATAGTATATAATATATAAGTATATATATAATATATAACTTATATATATATTAGTATATATATATATATATATATATATATATAATAATTAGATATAATATATATATAATATATATATATATATATACCTAATATATAATATATATATATATATAATATATATATATATATACTATATATATATATAATAGAATATATATATATATATATATATATATATTATACTGTATATATATATTATATATATAATATATATATAAATATTATAATTATAATATATTATATATATATATAATATATATAATATTATATATATATTATATTATATATATATATATATAGTATTATATATATGTATAATATATAATATATATATATATATATATATATATAAATATATATATTATTATATATATATATATATATATATATATATATATATAATATAATAAATATATATAGGCAATATATCATAATATAATATATATATATATATTATATATTAATATATATATATAATATATATATATTATATATCAATATATATATATATATATATATATAGTATATATATGATATATATATTATATATATATATATATATATATATATAGATATATATACATAATATATTATATATAATATATATATATATATATATATATATATATATAATATATATATATATATGATTATATATATATATTATGATATATAATATATATATATTATATATATATATCTATATATATACTATATATATATATATTGTTGACAAAGCGAGCACGAAGCTATAAACCTACGGATAAATTCATTTTTTAGTTCTTGATAACTCGCGCCTTTCAACACTGTAAATTTTAAAGCAGATGCTCTTAGCAGTAATATTTTAAATTGTGCAAAATAAATATAAAAGCTCTATATTGTAACAACATAAGCAACAGAATTTGGTAAAACTAAATTCCATAAATTATCTCATTGTGATATATATATATATATAATATAATATATATTATATATATATATATATTTATATATATATAATATATATATATAATGTATATATATATTTATATATGTTTTTTCTAAATATATATATATATATATATATATATAAATATATATATATATATATATATATATATATATATATATATATATATATATATATATAATATAAATATATATTGTAACTATATATATATATATAATATATATATATATAGATATATATATATATATATACTATATTATAATCTCTCTATATATATATTATATATATATATATAATATATATATAATATATATAATATATATATATATATATGTATATATATACATATACATATATAATAATATATATATATATATATATAGATATTATATATATATTATATATATATATATATATATAATAATATATATATATATTATATATATATATATATATATATATATATATAAACGAAAATGATTTCTAAACACTTTTTCTAAATTTTTAAATTTTAACCTTGTGAATTTCAATACACAAATACTTGTGGTTTATTTAAATGTATTTGTATACTTGTAGTTTATAATTTATTTAATATTTGAACTTGTTTTACTTTTAAAAAAAATTCATAGAAAATGTTTAAATATATTGAAAATTTTAAAACATGTTTGTACATTGTATGTATAAGCTATAAGTTAACATTTTACAATGCGCAACGATTTCCTATAGAAGTAAGATCGTAAATTCGGTACGAATGAGCATTCAAATCTTGTAGATGGTTAAGAAACATGTAGATTTTTCTTGCCCAATTATCTCATCTCTAATCACCTGTATGGGTTCTAGCTAATTTGGACGTAGAACAACAAGGATGATTTCTGGCTTTGAGAGTAAGAGCTATGAGGAGAGGCTGAGGGAAATATGAATGTTTTCTGTTGAAAAGCGATTTCTTTTACAAGTTTACAAATTTTTTATATCTCTCGATAATACTGAAATGAATAAAACCTTTCTAGTAGACTATGGAAGGGAGATAAGAGGGCATGATAAGAAAGTTAAGATGAAGTCTTGCCATATTGATATTAAAAATAGTCATTCAGCAAATGGATTGTTAAATTCGGAATCGTCTGTTACAGAAAATTGCTGAGTATGACTCACTTACAACATTTTAAAAAGGACTGGATAGATAAGTGGATGGTCTTGGTATCATGTAGTGTATCATAGCTGTTCTTGATCCTAGGGGTTCCTTGAAGACTTGAAGAAATGTTATGGTCTTTGCAGTTAAAGGAGAGAAATGAATGAATAAAAGAAAAGAAAACGCTGAACAAATTCCTTTTGTTGGTTTGTGTAAAAAAGTTTTTTAATTTTTTTAATCAACTTATTATTAATAAGGATATATTTTGATTTGGCTCTGAGGAATTTTGGTTTTAGCCCCAAACCGGAAATATTCATAATTTTCTTAATTTTTAGCTTATTTTGGCCAAATAAAAAAGCAAACTCCAGCTTTCTATGACCCGTAAATCGTCGATTTCAGTCGTTTTTCTGTCTATTGGTTTGACATTTAAGTCTTCATGTCCTACAGTTTTTTTTCGAAATGACTTGAAACTTGAATCATATAAAAATGAGTCTATTTACCTAAAGGTTAACAGCTCATCTTTTTGATTTTTTGACACCAGATCCCGTCAATGCTCTGATTCCGAACTCAACTTAATTTTTTTTTGGTTTTGAAAAATGAAAAATCACGATCATTTTTTTTTAGCCATCCGATCAACATGAAATTTTAAGGGCATTTGTAGTTTGGAAAGATACACATTTTTTATTTAGAATTATTTTTTGTAGAAACAACAGTTTTTAACTATGGGCATGGAACAAATTTAAAAAAAAAAAAATTTGGGAAAATTTTAAAAGTTTTTATTTTTGAGCAAGTGTATTTGGACTAACAAATTTTCTATTTTAGTTTAATTGGTACAGTCTCGGTAGCTCCGTGTAACTTGTGTCTCTATTTTCATTATTAATTTATGTCCTTATATCCTTAAGGCAAACTTTAAGGGGAATGTTTTCCTTCTTTGTGACTGTGTCGTTTTACCCATGGGATTTGTCTTTCTCCTCTAAATGAGAGCATATTTAAAAAAAAGAAATTATGGGTACCCATCTTTAGCAGCTGCTGTTTCCCACTGGCTAGTTTGCCTTTTTAAAAGGATAAGAGAATTTATGGGTAGAGTCATCGTCACAAAAATAGATAGGTAAAAAAGTAACAGCGATATCATTCAAGAAAATAGAAAAAGGGTTGAGAAAAGAAAAGAATCTTGAAGAACAAAATAATTAATAGATTATTATAAAGTGAGTTGTTGTCGTCAATAACAGTTTTAAGAGTTCTATTGAAAAGGATATCTGAGGTTATAGAAAGAAGAGATAAATACCCTGATGTAGTGTTTCGTGATTCTTTTTGCTCGAACTATCCTCTTTTATTTTCCTTTCATCTCATGTAGAAATATCCTCTGTGCCTTTACAGTATAGATGAGTTATCTACTTACTTTGATATCCTCTCATTGCTATTTTAATAGAAATCAGGTAAGAGTGCATATTGAAAAGACAAAAATAAGGGATTATAGAAAAAGTAAATTATTAGCGTGTTTGATTAGTGCATTGATAATATCTAACTCAACGATACTGGGGAAAACAAGATTATACAAAAGATGTATTGGTCTTTTTCCCTCCGGGCAAATACGTGTAAAAAATCATACTTCAATTATAATGTCTACAAAATCCTAAAAACCTCACTCCTCTCCTATCAGATTGCAGAATAAGAACATATACTCAATTGTGTCCAAACTAGGTGAACAAATGCCATCACGTGAGATGAGAGCTCTACTCAACGTTTTTCTCTTTAAAAGAAGAACCCTCATACATCTGACGTACTAATTCAAGAAAGGCTCGTGCTGTGGAGAGCAGCGAGAACGTGTGTCAACCGAAAGGTAGAGAGTCTTTCCTCAAATATTTTTCAAATTAAATTTGTCTACTCAAGATTTATAATTACTAGATAGATCTAATAAAAGATTTAATGCTGTGTTTTTTTATAATGTCGTAGTCAATATAGTGTTTTCTCTTTATGTTATATAACACTATAAATATAGAGATAGCGCGTTTAATTTTTCTTAAGATTGTAAGGCGAGTAATTCATTTAAAACTAAAATAGAATTAAGATTTGGCACAAAATAGTGTAATTATAGTCAAAGCTTTGGACCATGTTTACTTAACGCATAATATAATTAGTTATAGTTTTTTATAAATTTTAGCGTGTTTTAATAAAATTACTTTATAAATTAAATATATTAATATATATTAATATATATATATATATATAATAAATATATATATATATTATATATATATATATTAATAATATAATATATATATAATTAATATTATATATATATATATAAATATTATATATTAATATATATATTATATATATATATATATATATATTATATATATATATATATATATATATTATATATATATTATATTATAATATTATATTTACTCATTTATCACAGGCTTTAAACACCCTCAGTCTCACTTACTCCTATTACATATCTGTTTTGGTAGCCAAAATATTAAATGACCTTTAAAATGCAAAGTAATAGATTCAATCCATTTTCCAAGAACAAAAATAAACATTTTATCAAGAGTCTTTATATAAAATAAGGGTACATCAGTTCAATAAACTAACTTGTTTATACTTTTTAAACTGATAAATCTACACACTTTATTTTGCAGACTGTGGGTTAAAATTTTGAAGCATGAATATTGGTCAGTTCAATATTTACATATAAACGACTGTTTTCTACGCAACAAAGATGACTTTGATTATTTGGGGATTCTTGACACTGATGACGTACCAATTTTGAAGAAGCATAAATCAATACCAGAATTGTTAATGTTTCTAAGGTATTATCATCTAAGCAATTAATTAATTCTGTGGTAACTGAATATGCATTTCGCTTTAAGAATTAAGTTGGTTTTTATTTTTTTAACTGATAGCTGACAAAAGCTTTCCGGTTTGTCAAAGAATTGATATTTCATTATTTTTTTATTTAAGGCAAGAAAATAACAAACTTCAAAGCTATTTTCTTTAAATGGAAAACATTCTATAAATCATTTAAGTCCCAAACTCAACCTTCTAATGAAATGGATCGTTCCTATTGTTTTAATCATAATATAAGAACAAAACTTAGCTCAGCGGAAGGGGCAAGATATGAAAAAAATGGCAAATCATTTTTTGATACAAGCCAAGTGGTTTGGCCAACTTCACACGAACATTTTCAGTCTGATTCAAATCTAGGTAAGTTTCAAAAAGGTTTCATGAAATTTTCTTTTATTCTGTTGTTTATTGCTTTATTTTTATTATTTGTTATTAGTGTAAGAAAAATCTGAAAATGCTTTTAATCATTTTGACCCATCAAAAGATTTTTGTATGGACATAGTATAACCATAGTATAAATATAATTAAAATTAAATTAGAGTATTTCAATCCAATTTTATAATTTACCGACCATCTTGCATGTGTGTGTTTACGCTGTACTTTTCGCGGGAAAAGTTGCCGCCAAAACTTAAAGCAAATTTAATATGGTTTCGTACGTAGCAAAAGTTTATTTTTTTAACATAAATATTTTTAGTATTTATCACGGTAATTTTTTTTTGATGTAAGATGACTTATATTTTTAAAAAAATTATTTAACGACGTTATGTTCGAAAATGCCATAAAAAGTATGATGCGAATTCTAAAGGATTTTAGAAATTTGCTTTTATGAACCAATCACAACGCTTCTTACATTTTGAAGCAGACAAATGAAGGCGTGAATTTTTTTCGAAATCAGCCGATGGAAATTTTGAATTTTGAAGAGCATTTCCGCAATTTCCCCGATAATTTACATATACATATCTATTTGACCCACTTTATGTTAACATACTTATACTGTGGTACATTTTGATTTGGTAATTCTTCAACTATTACAATATAACTAGATTATTATTATTATTATTATTATTATTATTATATATATATATATATATATATATATATATATATATATATAT
>JABUQX010053603.1:0-2500 GCA_015478945.1 Trachelipus rathkii | reverse complement strand
CCTCAACAACTAAAGGTATTTTCCACCAATCATAAAGACAATAAACTGCCATTCAGGTCTTTACGAATTCAAAGCTAACATCCTGCTTACATTCATTAAAGCTTTTGATGATCTTTCATGAAATTATAGTTTTTTACAATTTCCAGGATGGTACTTTCCAAACCTTGATTCTTGTTTAAAAAAAATCGTATGTAACGTATGTTGCTACGGTACGAGTTCATTAATATAAAAGAACTAAAATTCGCAAATTTTTAAATTAATTGTTGAAGTAAAATGGTATATATATATATATATATATATATATTATATAAAAAAAATAGTATATATATTATATATATATATATATATATATATATATATATATATATATATATATATATATATATATATATATATATATGTATTGTTGAGTTATAGAGTATATAGTAGTTATATATATATGTTATAGTATAGTATATATGTATATATATATGTATATATTATATATATATATATATATATATATATATATATATACATATATATAGCATATATTATATATGTTATTATGCCATATTATTGTTGATATATTATATTATTATTATATATATATTACATATATAAACATATATATTATTATATATATATATATATATATATATATATATATATTATTATTATAATATATATATTATTATATATAGTATATATATATATATATATATTATTATATATATGTATATTATTATTATATATATATATATATATATATATAGAAGAAGATATACTAGGTAGAGTATATATATACATATTATTATAAGATTTATATTGAAATATATATATATATATATATATATATTATTATATTATTATTACTATTACATATATATATATAGAAGACATAGCATATAATATTACATATATATATATATATATATATATATAAGTATATTATATATATATATATATATCTACGTTGACTGCCATTCCCAAATCTGTAAAATTCAACCCACAAAAAAATTTTACTTGATAAATACATTATATCTAGTAAAATAATAAGTTTGGTGTTAATTTTAGTGTTCAAATCGTAATAGTTTTTGAGGAAATCTCTCTTTTTTTTCTTTTTTTTTGAGTACCTTCAGGGTGCCATGTCAACAATATATGTTGACAATGTTTTTTACATGATGTTCCTTATTTTTAATTAATATTTTTTAATTTAACAAATGAAAATAACAATAAAGAACATGTTTGGTAATAACAATAGGTTTTAGGTGTTAGACTAAAGTTACTTTTATGATGTTTATTAATTTTTTATTTTTAGTATATTTGTGTGCCATGTCAACAATATTTGTTGACATCATATATTTTATGTTATTCATGGTCTACACTCTACATCACTGAAAACACAATACGGATATCAATATTATGGCGCTAAGTACATACTTACTAATTCAGCACTGCACCGGCCCCACACCGGTGCCTGTACCGATACCTCCAATGACTCCTTTGCTTCGACACAGATTTCTTTTTCCTTCCTTCATCTTTCTCGGCAAAGCACTCTGTGATTTTCTTCTAACTCCTGCTTCAGCACCGGCTCCGACTCCGGCTCATCTGCTCCGTCATATGAGACTTCTCCTTCTTCTTCTTTTTCTTTCTTTTTTTTCCTTCCTACTTATTCTCTGTCCTTCACTCTGTGCTTTTCTTCCTTTTTCAGCTGGGACCCCCATCAAAGGGGGACCTCAAACTCATTTGGGGTTGTTGAAGCCCCCAAATTCGGAATCTATGTCCTATGAAACATATATAAACACAACTCAGTTGGCTTAATATGTATCTGGAGCCAGAATTCCAGTCTGGCTCCGTCCTCAGCTCCAACTCCGACTCATTTGCTCTGGCACTTATGTAAACTCATTACTCAATTTCAGTCGTTCTCTTCTCTCTACTCACCAAATTTCAATCTTCTAAGTCCTTTTCCAGGCTTTGGGGGTTCAGCCCCCCTCCCCTCCTTGGACGTAGCGGCGTGAAACCTCAGGGGTAGGCAGGCAGCACCTTCACCAACCACTGTGGCCAGTTTGAAGAGGATACCTGAAGATAGACACCTGACTCGGGTATATTCTATGAAGTAGGAAAGGCCTATTCCATGCTAGAAGTGCTAGAAGCTGTGACGTTACCAGGGCATGCTAGATTATTGTCCAAAGAAAACTCCAACTTGGTTCTACCAAGTTGTTATTGAATGATCCCGTATTTTGTATTTTTTCATTTTTTATCTTCAAATAACATGTATATAGTTTTTTTTTATCCATTTCAGTAAAGAATGATAATTGATTTATATTTTGATTCAAATTTATAACTTTATATATATGTATTAAAAAAAAAAAAAAAAAAAAATCTGTGGGACAAGGACTTTACAAAATAAAATTCACTGTACAACGATGTTCAACATTGAAGTGGTGCACGAAAACGCGAAAGTGTTTCACGATAAATGCGAAAACGGTTAAAACACCCATCTGAACTGAACAGTTTG
>JABUQX010053602.1:55000-58685 GCA_015478945.1 Trachelipus rathkii | reverse complement strand
ACACTTCTAAAATATCGTACATTAACAAACTTTTGATTCCTTCTAAGATATCCTAATTATATACTAATCACTCACTACTCACCTATATGTCTATATAGTCAATGACTACTCATCGATACACAAGATAGTATGAGGCTATTCGAGTTAATCCTGTAATATCACAGCTTAGAGTTACAACTCCCATATAATATTAATAAAGTACCGATATTCTACACTCTCTATCATTTTATCCTCTAATTTATTATTATGTATTTCTATTGATAATATATTATATTGAGATCATATACACAATCTCATATGAGAGAGAGACGCCTAAATAAGCATCACACCTTGTTCATCACGAGTAAAATACATGTATATAAACATAAGTTGTTCTTTTCAGTATTCACTCTCAACACAAATCTTTCAATATATAAAAATATACCTGAACAAAATATCTTATATCCCTATCATAACACTATACGAATGTATACTATTTTAGTTCCTGTAGTGAAGTTATATTCATAACAGGATATATTATCACCTTTTCACTTTTACCTTAAAAATTATAGCGATACTATCATATTTATAAATGTTGTAGAACTATAAACATCACAATAATTGTATATACATAAATAATCATATATTAAATTAATATTAATATATATATATTATTAATATATATATATATAAAATATATAATATATATATATATATTTATATATATATATAATATTATTTTTGAATAATAATAATGAATATATAATTATATTATATATAGTACTAATATATATAATTATATATTAAATATCTATATATATATATATAACTATTAATATATATTATATAATATTATATTATATATTATATATATTTATTAAATAATATTATATATAAATATAATTTTATATAATAATTAATATATAATATATATATATTATAATATATATATTATAATTAATTAAATAATATAATATATATCATAATATAACTCATTCAATTATAGTTAGATATTATAATTATGGTATATAATATTATATCCAAAATATTAAATATTTATATTATATATATATATAGTAATAATATATAATATCATATATGTATATATAGAGTAATTATATATAATATTAACATTTTAATATAGTAATTAATATTAATAACTTATATATTATACTATATATAATATACTATTATTTACTATATATGTTATATGATATATTATATTATATATTTAATATATAACTGGCTCTCAGGAATTAGTATGAGTCACTATTGTGATGGGGTCAATTATTAACCTTTATGATTAATATTTATTATATATTTTATTATTTCAATTTAAGTAATGTTGATATTAAACGGTATAGAAAGAATATAGGAAAATACTTATAAACTCCTTCATGTTTGAGAGACTGAGCGCATTAAGTAAATAGTAATTCCAAGAAGTAAGTTTTTGATTAACTATGAATAATATAAGTTACGAAATATGACTATACCTGTGAAGTGTAAACTTTTAATAACAAAATTGGGAAATAACATAATAATAACCAATAATAAATATATAGATAATAATTAGGAAAAAGTATATATAATTAAATTAGATATCAATAAATATATAAAAATTAATTATAAAATAATATAATATTATAATAAGATAACACATCTTTAGCAAATAAAGGTAATATATATAAATTATCTGGTCCCATATGTTATATCACAATATATATGAGAGAGAGCAAATACACCCTATCACTAATTATTAACACTATAACTATTAGCACTAATTATTTGCATATTCGACTCTATGGATTATTATATAAATATATATTTTCAATACTATACATACTAATATATGATTTATTGTACATAATAATATCACAATTACTACTGCAATAATATCTTACAAAATTTATCATTTTCTAAAAAGATAGCATAACATTTGTGTCAATTAAAGTATTTATTCTAACATTATGAACTATTGTACATAAGCACAAATCAAGTTATTTCACTATTGTTTAAAAATATTAATGCATAGTTTTAGTTATGAAATTAAATTAATAATATTAACAATAAACTATACGTAAAATATATATTATTATCTATCATCCCACAAATTAAACCAATAAACATAAACTGTACAATAGAGAATATACAATTAACGAGGAATCACACAATATACACAATAAACCAGACAAGACAAATAATATAACAATAACATTGATCAAATAAGCAAATAACAATAAACCAATTATACAATAACAATAACAAATAAACTATAATCATTACGAGATATATCAAAAGACAATAACACGAATTAATAATAATAATAACCCAATAAGAGGAGACTTAATTAGAGAAGCACTTACTCTCATACTATACATCTAACATTAATTCGATAATCAATCTATCTCTCTGCTTCTACTATCACTTACTCAATAATCATTCTACTCTCTTCTTACATAATCTAATAATTAACTTCATCATAATATAATTCAATAATCTAATAATAATTATACTTCACACTCACATTTACACTAATTCTCACATTAATCTCTAACTAATAATTACATAAAATTAATAATCACTCATATACTATTGAGAATGCATGAATGAGGACACCGATCCAGAATTTCTCGAAACTGTAGTTGGATCATGCAGCATTCAACGGGAGGGGGTTTCTCCTCTTCCTCACTGTGAGAAACAATCTTTATTGCTCTAAACATCTGTATTTTTTTCCAAAAACATTTTTTCAACATTAAAATGGTACTTTCCCAATCCTCTTTTTTTTAAAAATTTCTTTTTCTGATATACTATTTTCTCATCCTGCAGAAAAACGATCCCTTGCTCTCACACGGCTCTCTTCTTCGCTTCTTCTACTACTCTCTTCTTCTACTCTTTCTCTTTCTACGGTCTCTCTCTCTCTCTTCACTCACCTTAAGTCAGTATCTAAGCTGACTCGAGAGTTTCCACAATCCTTCTAAGTGGAAGTTTTTTTCTATCTCTTCATCGCTATATATACTTGGCGTACTATCTAACTTATCTCACTCCTCTCATTACTCGCATCTCCCTATCTTGGATAGTAACTACATAGGTAAGTCAATAAACACCATATCTTTTTTCAACCTTAGCCACCCCTTACCTATTCTGCACATTCCTAGTCAATAAATCAGTACATTATTCATGAATGAATATGCTGAAAGACATTGTTTATGTACCTATCCTAAGTACCACAAACATGCTTCGTCTCACTAACTTTCTCTTCTCTTCGCTCTTGTTACTCATCTCTCTCTTCATCTCTCTTTGCATTCTCTCACGTCTACTCATACTTAATTATACATATCCTTTCCTATTGACTAATTTTTCTACCTCGCACTCTTATTTTTATCTATTTTGTTCACTATCTCATACACTACTATTCTGTTATATTTTTTCCCATTTTAAAATCTCTTCATCATAAACTCTCTCTCTTCTCATCCTCCTTACTACTCTTCTCACATACATCAGTTTTATCGCAACCCTGACACATGGTGCTATTAATTCTCATTATCTTCGCTGTGTCTTGTACATGTCTTTTCTTCTTTCTATTCTCATTTCTCTCTCGGACTATCACGTATATATAACTTTTTGCACCTCTCATTCTGACTCTCTGCCTACTCTCAATAAAGAGATTAATACTCATAGGAGCAACTCATATCATACATCTTTCAAA